>CAUYQG010209229.1:0-69611 GCA_963574415.1 Tarsius wallacei
CCTGTAGTTCCAGCTACTTGGAAGGCTGAGGTGGAAGGATCGCCGGAGCCCAGCAGGTCGAGGCTGCAGTGGCCGGGAGCGGCCACTGCACTCCAGTCTGGGCAACAGAGTGAGACTCCAACTCAAAAAAAAAAAAAAAAATTAAAATTTTCTATTGTGCCTGTATAAAGGATTATTTATACACACATAAAGAGATGAGTAAAATAAGGGGAAATGGTCAAATTCCAATGGGAAATGAAGAGATGAACAAATTTATTTAGTTGTATAAAGCCGTAAAGTCCTGAGATGCTTCACAAATGTCTGTTCTCTTTTTTCAATTCCTTTTCTCTGAATTTGAGTTTTTTCTCCTTGTAATGACAGTTATAGATTACATAACTCTGAGGGGCCTATCAAGCTCTAACAGTTCATGTTTACAGCATGGGCACCCTCATTGGCATCATGATTTCCAGCCTTAGTGAGTCAAAGTATTCCCACAATATTTCATACATAGTCTACTGTTCCATGAAAAAATCGTTGCTGAATTGCAGTGAACTCGCATCTTATTTATTCCTTATTAATGACACCACCCCATTCTACCAAAGTTGATACAGAAGGTTTTGACCTTATGGTTGAAGTCTGTGTGCACAACAGAAAAATCACAAAAACAGTAAAAATGAAAAAAAAATTTGATACCTTTCTGAAAATCATAGCAGAATTAACAACAATTTGATTTCACAGAAGTGCAACAGTTGGCTATTTAATTTAACAGTGTGGGCCAGTCTTGGTGGCTCAGCTTGTAGTCCCAGCACTTTCGGAGGCCAAGACAAGTGGATTGCCTGAGCCCGCGGGTTCAAGACTAGCCTGGGCAACTTGGCAAGACCTCATCTCTACAATAAAGAAAAAATCAGCCAGGTGTGGTAGCACACACCTGTGGTTCTGGCTACTTGGAAGGCTGAAGCAGAAGGATCGCCAGATCCCAGCAGGTCAATGCTGGGGTGGCCATGAGTATGCCACTGCCCTCCATCCTGGGCGACAGAGTGAGACTTCATCTTAAAAAAAAAAAAAACTACTTGGAAGGCTGAGGCAGAAGGATCACTGGAGCCCCAGCAGGTCGAGGCTGCGGTGGCCGGGAGCGGCCACTGCACTCCAGTCTGCGTGACAGAGTGAGACTCCAACTCAAAAAAAAACAAAAAAAACAGTGATTTGTAGATTTCATTGTAAGACAACACAGTTTCTAACCTGCTCTGTTAAGATTCATGGGATTCTTCTTTTGTAATTTTGCCCAAATGCTTTATATTTCCTTCCATCACTCAGATCACTGTTCTCATTTGTCAAGTCAAGCTTCTAAAATTCAAGTGTGTTTGCATTTTCCTTTACTTGATACATTTCAAATAACTTTCAAACATACCCCTATATTTGATCATCCAACAAAACTGTGAAGGCTTTTTATGAATAATAAAATTAAGCCCTGGACTCCAAGTGAGTAGCCCCAGTTTGCACAGCAGATCAGTGACAGATTAAGGGTGAAACCCAGACACATCACCCTGAAACCAGTTTTTTCCTACTTTATATTCAGAGGGGGATTTTTGATACTTGTGTAAGTCTCTCTCTGTTTTAGAGAAAACATCACTTAACAGTTTCATTTCTCTGATGTTCAAGTAGCTTTTCAGTTGTTTTAGGGGGGCTTGGGGGGTTTTTTTTAAGGTAAAAATATTTAGTGCTAGCTTGGCCACCTTGTGTTCACCTCCCCATCTGTTGGACAGCTGGATGAAGCAACAGCTGCCAGTCAAGGCTGTTCTGCCTGATACTTCCATTTTGTAAGTGCTCTGAGTGTCAGAAAGTGGCTTCTCATTTTGAACTAAAATTCATTTTCCCATAATTTCTGAAATGTTAGTCACAGTTCTTCTCTCTAGAGTATTCTAGAATACCACCTTCCAGACCACACAACTCTAAAATAAAATATTTTTTTAAAAAGAAAAACATGTCATAAATAAATAAATGAGTGAAATTTGCTCTTGGTTCACAAAGCCAGAGCCTGTGTTGTTATCAGACAGACCAATGTCTGAATCTCACATTTGCCGCTTCTCAGCTGTGTAACTGCACACAGGTCACTGCCTTACCTAGCCTCAGATTCCTCCCTCTATGGCTGTAGTGCCTACCTTGCAGATGTGCCCTACAGAGGAATTGCTTGTTTAGGAAAGTGCCCTGCACATTTTAGACTTTCATTTAGTATGAACTGATCCAGATGCCACCTCAGTACAGAGCGTGGTGCAGTCTCCAGAAGAGAAGTTTCTGGGAGCACTTGGTATCTTTCATTGTCTGGGGGTCTGAAAGATGGCATTCTAGATTACTCTAGAGGGAAGCACTGTGACTAATGTTGCAGAAATTATGGGAAAGCAAATTTTAGTTCAAAATGAAAAGCACTTTCCGACACCCAGAGCACTTAAGAAATGGGAATATTGGGAAAGGCATGCCACACCCAAGACGCCTGGGAAGAGGCTGAGTCACCTCTCTTATGGATGTTATAGAAAGAAACTCCCTTATCTTCTACACTAGAAATTATTTGGAAAATGTGTTTTGGAAGGTAGGAGCATGAAAGGGAAAGAAACATGCAACTAGCCATTAGAAATAAGTAAGTGTGAAGCCACTGGGAAAGTATAATGTGCATGTCCTTCACTAAACCCCCTTGAAGCAGGAGAATAACTTCACAACATTTATTTTACATGCAGTATTTTTGACAGGTGATACAGTTGGCCTGCATTAGTTTGCTTGGCCAACCATAGCAAAGTATCACAGACTAAGTGGTTTAAACCTCACAAAGTTATTGTCTCTCAGTTCTTCAGGCTAGAAGTCCAAGATCGAGGTGTCATCGGGGCTGGTTCCTTATGAGAAGTGGGAGGGAAGACTTGTTCCATGCATCCCTCTTAGTGTCTCGTGGCTTGCTGGAAATTTGGCATTTGGGACGCCATTCTGATCTCAGCCTTCATCTTCATCTTCACATGGTGCTTCCAGCATGCATGTCTCTGTGCCTAACTTTTCCTTTTTTATAATGACACTAGTCATATCAGATTAGGGCTGACTGGAATGACCTCTTCTTAACTAGTCACATGTGCAATAACCCTATTTCCAAATAAGGTCCTATTCTGAGGTACCAGGGGTTAGGACTTTAGCATATGAATTTGGGGGAGGGAGACACAATTTAACTCACAACTGGTCCTTTTATGTGGTAGGTGTTTAAGAATACTTTCTGCAGCGAAAACAGAGTGATTAAACCTCAGAGTTAGAAGTGTATTGGTGAAACAAGTCCCACTGCTGCCAGGCCTAGGTTCCCCTTGTATGAATTACAGGGGTGTCTCTTAGAGCTGGAGTTCATTCCTTCTGTTTATCTCCCCTCCAAGATTCTACGACATGCTGGGCAGTTTGGGGAATGCTGAGGAAAGAGGAGCTTAGAATCAAAAAATGACTGCTGAAAAAAATTAAAATATCTTTGCTTGCTAGGAGATTCTTAATTTATGACCTCTCTTGAGCTATCAAAAGCAAAATAACTAGAAAATAAATAGCTACTATTTACTGAACACTTATTTTGCGTCAGATACTGCACTGTTTTATGCAATTAGGTGAAAAAATCTCACTACAACAGAGTCTTTGCTATTTACAACAACCATTTCATAACAAAGTAACTGAGGCCTAAAGAGCTCAAGCATCTTGTCCAAGACCATACTGCTTGCAGAATGTCTTGGGGGTCAAAAAAGGCCTCTCTGGCTCAAAAGCCTCTCCTCCTAAGCCAGGGTTATATTGACCCTTGCTTTTCCTCACAATAAAATTCAAATAGAATAATCTGCTTACTGGCTCAGAGTGAAGGTGGAGGGTGGTGAGAATAATGCTTGCTCACACATCCATGTAGAGAATCAATACATTTTAAAGAGGAAGAAAGGAAGAGAAAGGGAGATGAACTGGTGGAAGGAAGGGAGAATTCTTACCAGTTTATGTATTAGGTCAGACATGGGTAGGTGGGTGATTATTAATAACCCATCTTCTTCAAATATTTGTTGTTATTGCCTCCATTTAATAATATGTGTGGAAAGAAACACTTAGAAAACTCTATTTCCTAGAAGGACACCTGGCCTGCTCTTCTGCAGGGGTGTGAGGAAGAGTACTAGATGTGCTGGGCTTTGGCTGGACGAGCATTCTTCTGCGGGTCCTTGCCACAGCCCCCGTAAAGGAACATTCTGTCAGGCACATTCACTACATGAAGGTGAAACTCAGGACATATTTTGTCTCCCAATGTTAACGCTGTGAGGGCGAACAAAAGTGCTGAGTACACTGAGGTGGTCACCTTGGAGACTTGATATCCCGTTCTATTTCCGGACCTCAGAAAACAGTTCTGGGAGCCTAACTCGGTCAACGAGAAAAGAGAGTTTGGAAAGCCAGTCACATTCCCCCCAGCCCTCAGCACTAGCTAGCATGTCTGATAACCCTCTGAGGAACATGTAGCACTTAATCCATAAATACGCTCTCCATCTTTTCCAGGCCGGGTGCTACTGTTGCCTACTGTACGACAGTCGTTCCTCTTTTAGAAAATGGCACA
This sequence comes from Tarsius wallacei, assembly GCA_963574415.1. Taxonomy (NCBI): domain Eukaryota; kingdom Metazoa; phylum Chordata; class Mammalia; order Primates; family Tarsiidae; genus Tarsius; species Tarsius wallacei. The sequence continues at coordinate 4,568 of CAUYQG010209229.1, forward strand.
TAGAGGATTCCAAAGTGCCGGATCTATGTTTTCCCTATGTCCATTTTCACAATTCTGCTCATTCATCTGACATTCTCGGAACAAGCATTTCTGAAGAATTTCACATATGAATAGATGCAAAACATATTTACTCCTTCCAAAAACAGCCACTGCTAGACAGTCATCATTCACCCCATGTTACAGGGAGACACAGATGTGAAATAACTAAATAAGGGCACCAAGTTTACTGTTAAACACTTAAGGCATTTAGGAAGAAGCTCTATGGCTGGCTTTTTGTTGATTCCACAGACACGTGGACGGTGCTGGTGATGAAGATAGCAAAATAAGTAATGCAGATAGGGCCCCTGTTTCCAGGTATTTACAGTATATTAGAGAAATGGAAAATAAATATATGATCATGAGATTCACCTTATGATTGGAATTGCAATAAATATGTTGTGAAATGAGAGTGCATGAAAGAGAGACCTAACCTGGCCGAGAGCTAGGACAAACCTCCCCGAGGACATCATATTTAGAATAAGACATGCTGAATGAGTAAGAGGTCACTGGAAAGGAATGGCAGATGGAATAACAAGATGGGAATGAGCTTCGAGTACTATGGGAGAATGAGCTTCCAAATGAATGAGGATATGAGATGGGGGAAAGCTGATGTGAGGTAAGCCTGGGGTCTAAGAAGCAGACCAGATCATGCAACAACTCTTAAACCATAGTAAAACTGGCCTAGACCCTAAGAATAATAGAAAGTTGTTGAAGAACTGGGGAGTTAAGAAATAAAAAATAACATATCAAAGACCATCTTTGTCAGGAGAATGGGAAGAAGAAAGGCAAGAGAAGATGAGTGAAGACTGGTAATAAGATTCAGGAAATTCCATGAAAAATAGGTGGCAACTTGGTTTAGGAATTAGATTAAAAATATTCAAAGATGATCTTGTCAGGATTTCAATATTAATTTGATGTGGATCTGAAAATAAGGAAGATGCCTAGGATGACTGAGGTAACAGCTATAAACAAATGGAAGTTGGAGGTGTCACTCCTGGGAAGATGTAGCATATCTTTAGGGAAAATGTATGAGGTCAGTTTGGAATATACTGGACTTCATTTACATGCCACACTTTCAGACAAAAATGCCAATTCAGTCATGGGACATTCAGGTAGAGGTCTAGAGCATGGAAAAAAGATTTGAATTGTAAATGACAATATGGACATTATAGCCTTTGAGGTATTCGTGAAACCTTAGGCACAGAAAACATGACCTAAGGAGAATTCCTAGACTAAGATGACAAGATAGCCACAAGGAATCCTGGATTCCCAGAGGTCTGGTTATGAAGTAGAAGAAAGACATCTGGGAAGGTCTCTGACAAGGGTTGACCAAAGGTGTAGGTCTAAACAGGAGAATATTGCATCAGGCAAGTCAAAGGAGGACTGACTCAAAAACACAGTGGTCATCATTGATCACAGGTCACGCAAAGGTGGTGAGTACTAACTCGGTAAATGAGATTGCATTGAATTGTTAGCTTGGATATTACTGGATTCTTCTGCACAGCCATTGCCAAGAATTGATGAGCGTGCAAGCCAGAATGCAGTAGGAGATGAAACAATGAAGAGATATACACAGATACCTCTTTAAATGTGATAAGAAATGAAGAAAATTAAGGACAAAGCCTGGAGGGGAATGATCCAGATGGTATAGAGGGTGCCTTTCTCCAGCATCATTGAACGAAATGCCCTCTAAGAATGTTTTCAACTCCTAAACTCCACTATTGTGTCATAATTGTCTATGCCCCTAGTCGTCAGTGTGAACCCTTATAGTTGTGCTGTCTAGGGTATGCATTCTTCACTCATGACACAAAGCCCATCTACATTGTAGATGCTACTAAATGTATGTTGGAAGATTAAGGTTATTTTTGATGTAGTGTCTTCTGGGTTCATGAAATACAGGAAATAGAAGAACTGTTTGACTGGAGGTCTAATCAGTAAAGGCCAAGATCTTTCAAAATCAATATGTGATATCCTTATGAGCAGTATGACTATGTGAGCCCAAGGGTTGCAGAGCCCTGGTAAGGGAATATGCACTTATTGGCCAATGAAACCACCAGTGAAGATGTACACATAAAAAATGATTGATTTGGAAAGTACAATGGCCCAACAGCTAGAAGTGCTTTTGGGGTTTCTTTTAACAGTCAGTATGGGAATGATCTTTTCTCACACTTGAATACTGTGAAATTAGTGTCAGGTCTCAATATCAGCAAGGAAATGATTGAAAGCCAGACAGAGTAAAGATGAAAGTGCCTTCCTCCTTAAGTTTCTCAAAAATATATTGACTTGATTGCTTATCAATAACCATCTAATTACTGGTCTTAAAGCTTGAGGTTAGAAAAGCATGAGAAGAGTACCAGGCAGATTATCTTCTCAAATGCTTAATATCTGGGGATGTTCACATTTACAAAAAGTCCTGCAGCTTAGTGTGTCTGACTCCAAGTTTGAAGCTACCAAACCTAGACGCTAAGCTAAAATTTATAATCCTAGCCAACACGCAGTACTATTGCATTGTGCTTCCAAATTTGCTATTGGCACTGCCTAGTATGCAATTTTAGTAAAAATAATGATAGAAGTTAACATTTATTTAGTGCTTCAGGGTGCCAAACACTGAATATGAACACTCGAAGCAATATCCATTTTATGGAAAAAAAAAAAACTGAGGACAGGGCAAATGACTTGATCAAGATGGCTTAGCTAGCAAATGTAATGAAGCATACCAGAACATTTGTTCTGAAATGAATGCAATCCACACTAATAATGAATAACTGGGAAAGACTCCACCAAACCTAGCAAGGACTGGAGAGTGCAGTGAGGACCCACATGCATCTAAAGCCCCCTCCCTCTCTCAGAATGGTGGTAAACTTTCTGATACTCCTAGATGCCATCCTGAGGAGAAAGAAGAGGAGTGAATGGAAATGTGAAATATTGATAGTTTATCCCTCAAATATTATTGTACATTGTTTGGAATGCCATTTATATTTGTCAAAACGGAGATGTCAAGAGCTGGCAAGATTTATTTCTTCCTACCCAGAAGATTTGGGGCTCAGACCCAATCTTAGATGAGTTATACACAAATAAAAATACTACCATTTCTTTGCACACTCGGGGTATGGTATGAAATTAATGATGCCCTTACATTAGGGGCAACAGGCTTTAGTTGCGTGATCCCAAAACAACACTGACTGGTATCACCTATGTAGCACACTTTCCTTTACACCGTCGTAGAAAGTTTCATCGCACTCTAGCTCTGCGTTTCCTCTTTCACATTGATGCCTCACATAATAGACAACTCCTCCAACAGCTTAAGGCCACAGTTGCCATCAAGTGTCAACATTTTGTGTGACCCTCTGTCCCCGAACTTCCCAGAAAAGACAATCCAAGTTCACTTGTCAAAGTGGAGGCCTTGTGGGATAGTGCAAAAAAGGAGTCGGTGTCTGAGATCGTGTGATGGCTCTCCATGGTCCTTGAGTTGCTGTGCTAAGGAAATCCATGGAGTTTACAGACCAAGGGATTCAGGAGTAGAGTTGTACAGTAATCATTTGAGTTATTTATGACAAAAACTTTAACGGGATCATTTTCTGCATCAACATAATCATAGCCTAATGGAGTATCAGCACTGGGAGAACGTTTAGAGATTGCATGGTTAATCTCTTTGGAACGGAGATTGATAGATGGGCATCCAAGGGGACAAGTGCAGTTAATATGGGAACAAGACTTCTGGTCTAGGGGTCTGTCAGCCTGTGACAATACTGGATGATTTTAAATCTTCAGTTATCCAATGGATAGGTGTTACTCCTATATTTCCTAAATAATCCCTCCCCTTTCATGTATTCATTTGGCAATCTATACAACTGGTTTAGAACCACTCATTCATGTATGCATTTATTGAAAGAGTTCAGGGCATTGACCACTGCTGAGCATGGGACTAGGAACTGGGAAAAGAAAAAGATGAAGATGCAAGCCTTTCCCTCATAGAACTGAAGTATAATAGGAAAGACAAGGGTGACAGTGTCAAGCCAAACTCATGACAGTCCTTGGTAATTACTGCATCTATGGTGACTTCCATTGGCAGTGCGTAGGTTGGGATGGTTGAGCCTGCATCTGTCTGTAGGATTCACCTCACATATAAATAAGAAATATATGACTGCAGCAGAAATGCTTGATCATTTCAGAGAACATATTACTTTTCAGCAAATCCAATGCATATATAAACAACGCCGGTGGTAACTTATCCACAGAATCACCAGTTATTTGAAAAGGAAAAGAGTAATTTGGCGAAGAATCCTGCAGTCAACAGGCTGTTCTGTCAAGAACTCAGACCTAAATAGGGGCTTCTAGAGCTACTATCAGGAGTCAAATGAAGGTCCACAGTCCCTCACTTCAAATCATGTCAACTCCATTCCCACTAATTTCATTTTTTGGTTTGCACTCGAGATTTAACTTTGTCAAAGCATTCACTGCATTAAAAAGTGTAAAAACAATGCATACCAACCTTTCAAAGCAGGCTCACCTAGCCCAAGAAGCTAAATAACTTTGGCAAGCTTCCAATACTGCTTGGTAGCCTAGCAGGACTGAGCAAGCATCCTGTTTCTTACCTGGTGCTCCTTCCTCCACACTTCCCTGCCACCGTCTTTCCTTAGTCAGGAGAAACCATCATCCATGATGGGATAGGCAGATTATTGGCTCTCATTCCACACATACTAAGGTATTAGATCTGTATTTCTTTGCCAAACAAGTTGGTTTCTGAGTCATTTCACAGAATCAGACGGGATTTCCCTGAGACCTTACTGAGATATGAAAGTTGTCTTATCCTTGGAAGAATACTCTGACATTTGACAAATGAAGGGGACCACACAAGTAATAAACTATGATTCAAATAACCTGCTAAAGAGAATGCAGAAATGGAATTGCTTTCACTTATCTGAGTGTAACAAAGCCAGTGTCACAAGAATAAAATACGAGTCAGCTATGAGGTCATACTCAAAAGGAAAGCCAGTCATACATGTGCTTGTCTACTTAAGAAGTTCTCTAAGCAAATAACATGCAACTGCAGGCACCACAAAAAAATAAGCAAGGCTTCCTATTATCTATTAAAAACACAAATGGCTTTGATAGTTTAATCTTTTAACTTATACTTAGCAATTTAATCCAAGTTTGATCATCAATAAACATAATCACTCATACACATCTAAAATGGTAGTATTTCACATTTAATTTAATTAATCAGTATAAATCTCCCATGCAGAGTTTTGGGCATGGCACAAGCACACACACACACGCACACACACACAAGTACACTTTATGATTGTGAATGCACACACATTCAGGCATAAATTCTCTTTAGAGCTGAAGAGATCTGCAGAAAGATTCAAGAACCATGGGTCAGAAAATTAAAATATAGTAGAATACTATAAAAAAGGTATTGACATTAGTGGGACACTGCCGGGGGTGGGGAGTGGGAGAGGAAAGGAGGCACATAACATCAACAAGAGTACCAAACTTTACCTGTACGACGACTACTTACGTACCTAACCCTGAATTGTACCCCACATCTTTAATCTAAACTAAACTAAAATAATTTTTTAAAAATCAAAATAATAGGAGGATTTTGCAGATTATGAAATATATTCAAAATAACATTCGAACTTGAAAGGTAGATGCAAAAGTGGTCATTCTCAGCTCTGCATTCTCCACAGCAGTGGTCTGTAAACTTTTTCTGTGAAGGACCACAGAGCAACTCTATTAGTTTCTGTGAGCCCTGTGGCCTCTGTTGACACTCATTCACTCTGCCATTAGAGAGAAAGCAGTCATAGGCGATGTGTGAACAACAGGGCGTGGCTATGATCCAATAAAAACTCGTGAAGACTAATATTTGAATTTTATTAAAATTTTCATGAGTCATGGAATACAAAAATATACAAACCAATGAGTGGTGGGCTGAATTTGTCCCTCAGACCATAGTGTGTCAGCACTGCTCTATGGCATCTGATATATTATTATCTTACCAATAATAATAATGTAATTGCTCTCTGAGGTGTAGTGTAGTTCGCTCTTTTGTCTAGGGATGGAGTGGGCTGTCTTGGGAAGTATCAAATACCCTGCAATTGAGTCAATCATGCAGGACTGAGTTATGTGCCAGTAGACTTTCAGGTTTTTCAAACTCAGCAGGGGAATGACAACCTTTAGAATATGTATCCCCAAGCTTGGAGATTTTATATTTTGCTTTAGGCATTCAGTGTAGTGGCTAAAGACAATACATTCATATATATGACGCATCTTTTGCATAGTGATTCACATGGGCCTTGTCTTCACAAAGCCCACAAAAAAGTTGCAGCATTCAGAATACTCTAAATCTATTTCTGTTATGAAATTAAGTGCTCAACTTGCTTATCGGCCAGATTCATGTCTTTCAGTCAAAATCACTCAACAAATATTGGACTCTTAGGGGCAGTGAACACAGTCCTAGGTGTGGGAGGATCCAATAGCCACCAAGTTCATGTCCTTGCTTCCAAGAAGCCTGCACTCTAGAGTCTGCATGGCACAGTTGAAGGCGAGTGAGCAGATGAATCAGCTCATTACACATAATCATAAATGACAGAGCATCAGGGTGTTGATGGCTTGGTGAGTATCATCATTTGAGGTCGAAGCAAAGTGACATGAGGTGCCAGTCATGAAAAGAAAAAAAAAATTCTGGAAAGAGGTCATTCCAGCCAGAGACAACAGATGAACAGGCCACGAGGTGGGACAAAATGGAAATGTTAGAATCTGGGAAGACACTTCCGCACAGCTGAAGCAAAGGGACAGAGAGAAAAGCACAAGATGCAGCAAGCAAGATGGATATAGTCTGGAGTAGACCATGATTAAGAACTTGTAGATCATGGTTAAGAGCCTGCAGATCATGGTTAAGGGCTTGTAGAGAATGGTTAAGGACTTTCACCATACATTCTATTTGTAGAACAAAAGTCATACGTCTGTTTTTTTAACACATACACTGAGAAACCGTTGGAGAGTTCTGGATGCAAAAGTGACAAGATTAGATTTAGATTTTAAACCATAGAATTTTGAATTTTCTGTAGTAAACTTAGTTGTAGAGAATAAAAGAAAAAGCAGGGAGCCTTGTTAGAAGTTATGCTGCAGAAAGTCAAATAAAGGCAACTTTGACCTTGGGGATAGCAGTGGAGGCCAAAAGCAGTGAATGAATTCACATACATGTCGGAAGTGAAGTTGCTGCTACATCAGTTCTGTAGCCTAGGGAAAATAGAAGAATCCAAGAGAACTCTTAGTTTCCAGCTTTAGGAACCAGATAGTTGGTACCATTTACTAAAAAGGATGTCTTCTATATCAGTTCAACCATGGTTAACCTGATCAGACCATTTCATTCTTGGGTTTTTGTTTTCTATGGTCTACTCTATGCCTCAGGCTCTTCAGCTGTGAAATAAGGATGTAATATCTACCTTATATTATACATTATTATCATACTGTCACAATGTCTGATATTTCGTTAGTACTTAGTACAAATGCTATATTTATGATGTCCCTTAAGCTAATTAGACTTAACAGCAAACACATTCACCAAATATCTATTTGGCACTAAGCAAATATTTTTAAATTTGTTATCTCTCATACTTGAAGCAATCATGTAAAGTACGTATTTCTGCTCCTCCTTGACAAAATTTGGCTCCTGAGTGAATAAATGCTTTGCATGAGGTCAAACAACTCATTAGAGCAGGTCACAATAAAAACTAATTTTTTTCTGATTCCTATGCCCATGTACTTTGCCTCATAAAAGGCCTTCTCTCCAGAAGAAAACATGTAGTGAGAAGAATATATATATATATATATATATATATAAATATAATTTTTAATCAACAACTAATGATAAATACATTTGCTCTCTATGAAATGATACACAGTGATAAGATAAATCTTTGCACTGACTTCTTCTTTACAAACACAAGTGAGGCCATGTCCAGACATGGAATCATTTAAAAGAATAATTGCAGTTTCAAACCTTCCACCAACTCTTTGACTGTCCAAAACTGAGAACCCCAAATTAATAACTTTGTGTTTAAGAGAAAACTGCAATGATTTTTGTAAATGTATTTAAAGGTTGGCAGAGCTGAAAGTTTGGGTGAAAAATGAATTCCTCTGTTCATTAACATGGCAAAATAGTAGTATTTTTTGTTATTGTTAAGGTGAGGCCCAAAATAGAGTAAAGAGGGATTCAAAAAATCGGGAAGAGTAAGAGGATTATATGAAGACAGTGACGGTCTGGGCAATATGGCAGAAAAAAAGTCCATGAGGAAGACGAGTGAGAAATTCTCTTTCAGGTGTGCGTCTGTAGAACCTCTTTAAGTAATTTCCAGTAGTTTTCTGCATAGTGCTTTCAAAAACAAACAAACCAGCAAAGCCTCCTCTTTCCTCTCTGAAGCCTGAAGCTTGAATCAATACTTGCCAAGAGGATGATGTTTCCTATTTGGGGTGAATCAAACTAGGAAGAGAAGAACCACAACCAGTGAGAGCTGGAATCCAGAAGAGAAACTTGGAACTAGGGAAGACTAAGGGAAATTTATGCTCTTCCTCAAGAGAAATTCAAACAGAGTTAATAAAGCATTCATAGAGTTGGGTTTTTCAGTGTATGTAGATGGTAGCTTGAATCGTCTTCATTTCAGTATTAAAGGAAAATAGTGAATAATGACCAACAACTGGAGGAGATATTCAGATATTTTGTATTGGATCATAAAGAAAATACTGACATCAGTCCAAACTTTCTAACATGGAAGAAAAAGAGCTCTTAGAAAAATGCTTTTATTTTTGCCGGGCTCGGTGGCTCAGCCTGTAATCCCACGCTTTGGGAGGCTGAGGTGAGTGGATTGCCTGAACCTGCGGGTTTGAGACCCGCCTGGGTAACTTGGTGAGACTTCATCTCTACAATAAATCAAAAATAAACCGGGCATGGTAGCGCATGCCTGTAATTCCGTCTACTCGGAAGGCTGAGGCGGAAGGATCGCTGGAGCCCAGCAGGTTGAGGATGCAGTGGCCGGGAGCAGCCGCTGCACTCCAGTCTGGGTGACAGAGTGAGACTCTAACTCAAAAAAAAAAGAAAAATTCATTTTTTAAAATAATTGTCTTCTTTCTCCTCTCTACATACCGTAGATTCCATCATCACTGAGTGATTTGCCTTATGCAAATATACCATGATTGTTCAGACTACCATGCTTTTCTCTGTTTACAAAGTCTCTTTCCCCATGCTGCAATTCTACTCATGCATCAGTATTATCTCTTTATGAAGGCTTTACTTTCCTGGTTTCTTCTTTCTTAATAGCATCTTACATGTATCTCTACTAGAGTTTCTGCCACTTGGAATTATTACTGCTTATGACATGATGGTCTACCCATCTGAATTGTCAGCTCCTTGAATGAAGAGACAAGACATTATTCAAGTCTGTGTTCCAGAACATAGTACAAAGGTGAAGCATAATTGATGCTCAAAACACCTTGGTTAGATACATGAAACTTGATGGTGTCTTGTTAGGAAACTATCTCCAAAACTTTTTGGAAGAGAGCCCAAATAAGTGCTTTAATTTTCTCTGAATTCGAATCCCACCTCAGTCACCATCTGTGATAGAAAAGCTATATTTATATATTCCCTGTGAGAATTATCACAATAAAAAAAATCACAGTCTCAGCAAACAAAATTCATGGACACCGTGATTGACTCCCTTGAGCTTTTGAGAAATTTTGAATTTGCAAATTCGATTTGAAATTGCAGTTTATTTGCTTTTCTCTCCTGAAGTATTGATTTCTAATTTGATTGTTTCATGTTTTTAAATTTTGAAATAATTTCAAGCCTACAGAAAGTTTGCAAAAATTATACAAAAAAAAAAACCCACATGAAGATCCACATTTGCCCGTTACTAAATTTTTTCACATTTGTTTCTATTATTCTTTCACCTTCTCTCATATATACACTTACATATCTTTTTGCTTTTTCCACAACAGATGATGGTATAAGGCAGACATCTTACCCCTTTGCCCCTAAATATTTCAGTAGATATTTCCTAAGTATGAGGGTATTTCATTTTCATTTCTTAGTACAATTATAAAATCAGTAACTTTAACATCAGCACAACATTTTAAATTAACCAACAGGTCATAATCAAATTTTAATAATTGTCCCAATAATATATATTATAGCAATTTTTCTTGGCCCAAGATCTAATTCAGGATTACATATGGCATTTTGATGCTATGTCTCTCAGCGTTATCTGGGAATGGTTCCTCAGCCTTACTGCTTTCATGACATTGACATTTTTGAAGAATGACAGCCACTCATTTTGTAGACAGCTCCTCAGTTTGGATTCTGTCTGATATTTCTCAATGACTAGATTTACTTTAAGCATTTTGAGCAGAAACAGCACTAAAGTGATAATACTGCATCTCATTAGAAGTCACATGGTGTCAGTTTTTTCCATTTGGGTGATGTGGTCTCCACAAATTACATAATAATTGCAAATGAAAAATAGAGCAACTTTACAATGGGAGAAATCTGGCAAACACATCTTAACCAAGTGGTCAAAGTTAATATTGGCCATAGTTGACTTTTTGAAAGATACTTCAATAAAAGGTTCAACTATTTTAAGAACTTATTTGTCCCTCATGCAAATTACACATTCTGAAAAAATACATGAATAACATGACTCTGGTGTTTGCAACCATATTTTCTCAACACCCAGTATATAAAATCAAGAATCAATTTTGTTGATGTTCAACTAACCCCAAGTCCTTACTAGCAAGTGACTTACTGTTAACACTTCAACATATCTCTTAAAATATTCCCATGACCCATGTACAGATGGGGAAACAAAAGTAACTTGACCAAGGTCCTAAAACTCTAGTATCATACTGGAACATAAGTGTGCTTCCTTTCCCATTAATCCCAGTGCGCTTCACTTCATGCCTGTTTCTTTAAAGCCAGTAAAAATATGGTTACTCAACATCAGACAAATCCTCAACAAGCACTGTGGGGAAGGCCAGGTACCAAATATTTTTTCAAACTAGTGGAGAGGACTCTAACTCTTTTGTAGGACTGCAAGGGCAGAAGAGGAATGAGGGTTATGCAGGGAAAATGATTCCATTTTTTCCATTAGGATTGGTCTTGCGTGTGACTTTCTAAAAGGGCAGTCCGTGCTAATCTGGATGCAGTTATTTCTGAGTGAGTGGGTTGCTGCTAGCAAGCTAAGTCCTCTTTCAGAGAAAGCAGGAAGTTGTGTTCCGCTGTAGATAGGAACTTAAAAGCAGCAGCTATATATAACACTTCAGTTAAGAAAAAAAAAAAAGACCTCCAAAGAACACCAAACTCTCTGTTTCAATCATCTTCCAGTTCTAGAAAACCCCAATTTTTTTGGCCCAAATCTTGTAAAATAAATTTTCAGGGGAGATGTCATGAAATGAATGGAACCACCCAGAAGGAAGGAGATTGCAAAGCTGTCTACCTTTTCATTTGAAATGGGGGAAAAAAGAATTCTCCTTCCACACTGGGTCTACAAGACAGATTTGCCCACATCTGTGAAGCCAGTGGGAAGGAAAAGACGTTTTGCAATTCTCAATGTTTGCAGCTGCTAAAAGTAGTTGTGGCTACCTGGGTTTTTTGAAACAGCCAGCTGAATTTTATAGGGGGGATGAAGACAATACCTCCAAAAATAGACAATTCCTCCAAAGAGGAATTGGAGTCAGACACATTGAATCAACACCCTGGAGCCCTTAGAAAGTGGGTTGCCCTCACAAGCAGGAAAAATTCCAAAGTGTGCCTTTCTTCTCTCTCTGCTTTCCTGGGAGAGTGAGTGAGCCAGAGCAAGGGAATAAGCTCTCCAGATCACTCAACTGAATCATGCTCTGTCTAATAGCAGCCAGAAAAATTCCCCTTGCCTGGGGCTCTTAGTTACAGCTTCCCTCTCAAGGGATGCATTCCTTTCTCCTTGTTGACCATCTTCATAGATGCCACCGCCAACTTCTCCAAAAGGGCATCTCTTGGTGAGAGTGGAGGTCAGCCTCTCCAGTTCTCCCTGTGCTGCTTCTCTTGAAGACCAGCCCCCAAAACCAAACATGTAAGGCCATGAAACAACACAGCACAAGCAGAGCTGAGAAGAGTTCGTACTGTGAAGTCAGATACACCTGGGTTTGAACATGGTTCCTCCTGCTATAAAATTGTGTGATCTCAGCCAAATCTGTATTTCAATGTCTTCATCTGTAAAACGAGCACAACGGAACTAATGCCTGTGCAAGGTTCTTGGAACATAGTAAAAACAATACTTCTTAGTTATTAATAATAGTATCACACCATCATCACTGCCATTTTTGTCGCTCTCTTCATCATCATCATCTTTTCTAATCATTATGGGGAAGTAGACAAGAGATAAAAATTACAGATTTGGACGTTTCTAGAAATGTCAGAATCCTACTAAATTCTCACTGTGTTGTTTTCTTTAGAAATACGTCTTGGATTCCTTACTTAAATGGCATTTCCTTTACGAGGAACTGTTGTTTCTTAAGACAGGATACAAATTTACATGGAGGAAGCAGTGAAAAGAAGGAAGGTTCATGCCTACTCCCTCCCCAGCACCTTGCACAACAGCTCAGGTAAAGCCTAAAGGAAGCAGAGCAGGGGTGTGGCCACTCAGAATCTTCCGGAAGCCTGTTGCTTCTCTTTAGCCCTGGGTCGAACGTAAAGAGTTCACGTAGACTTTCCTCCGCAGTAGAATTCCCATACTGTGTTCACAGTAGGCTCTAGCGCTGTGGTTCTATTTTCTAATTGCCTTCCTGTCTAGATGGCAGGTGCCTCGGAGACAGGGAAGCATGTTTTTTGTTCGGCTTCATGTTCCGTTCCTCAGCTCAAGCCCTGTACCTGGGACCCAAGAGAAGACGCTCACTCAGGGTTCCTTAACTGACTAGCTGGGTAAATGTTTTTGTCTACTTCCTCATAATGATGAAAGAAGATGAAGATGAAGACGACGACAGCAACTGCAATGATAACAATGATTTTAATACTAATTAACTAAGATTTATTAAGCCCTTACTATGTACCTTACTACTCTCTCTCTCAGTCTCACTTTCAGTTTCTCTTTTTGTTAGTGCAGAATCACATTAAGACAGAATCGTATATGCACATGACTCCTCCTCCCAATCACACATACTTGTTCCAGTGGACAAATGAGCAAATGGGTCCTTACAGGGGCTCTCTGGTGTCAAGGATCACACAGCCAGTGAGCAAAGTGCGGCAGCAAGACCGGGACCCAGGCGTCAGGGCTCTGAGTCCACACTCCTGTACAGTCTCTGTGTTTGAGGGCCCCTGGGCTCCACTGGGTGCTCACCGTCTGGGGGAAGCCCAGGCAGGTGACTCACCACAGAGAACTGCCCTGTTTCCAGGAAGGATCACCTGCACTCCTCTCGTATGCCCTCCTTGGTGAAAACTGCCCCTGAAATACAGTGACCACATCCCCTCTTTGTCATTTTCACCTTGCTAGGGTCTTCCCCTTCTTCCCCTTCCTCTTCCTCCACCTCCACTTTCAGCAAAACTGGCTCATTCTGGGTATCTGCCAAATGTTTTTGTACCAATGCAGGGGCAGGTTCTAAAAACGTCAAGTCTATATACATATTTAGAGGGGCTTTATAGACGGTAGCGTCTCTAACCAAAGGAGTGATTGCCAGTCCTGGGATTAGAAGGACAGATATGAATGGTGACATTTATAGATCACTTATGTGTGTTGGGGAGTGATGGGGACTTAAGCCACATGGCATGATACACTCTGCAGCCTGTACCTTTGAATGTGATGATGGTCCAGATAACTGGTAAGTGACACATGTGTAGTCTAACCCAGAGACTACATAATGTTCCACACTAGTATCCAAAGACTTGATCACATTGCCTGCTCCTTCCACCGAAGTAGAGATAATAGCAATGGAAGTAACTGTTGTCAGAGCTGGCATTTGTTTGTTGACTGCTTAATATGCGCAAATTAGATGTTGCATATATTGTATGATGTGTATCATATGCAAAACTAGGCGATTCTATGAAGTAGGAGTTAATATGAAGGAAGCCAAACTCAGAGAATTTGGATAATGTCACATGGTTTGGAAGTGGCTCTGAATTCAGGCCTACCATACTCCAAAGCCCACCTCTAGGATTTTCCCTGTATGGCAATCACGATCATAAGGATCTGTTTGTCAAAGATTCAGGAGGACATGGGTCTAGTGATGGGATCGCAGACAGGAAGAGTGTCTCGCAAGGGGTCGCTGATGGGAGGCCTGTGGGTCTTTTTGCTTGCCTGTCTTCTTTGGTCCCTAAGATGTCTGAAAAAGAATGTCACTAAACAGGGCCAATGCCTGCCAGTCCAAGCAATTTGCTCCCCTTGTCTTTCACCTGACATGACTCACCAATTTATAACACCTGTATACATTATTCTGAACTGTACCCCACATTTTTAAAATAAAATAAATTTTTAAAAATTTATGACACCTGTCAGTAACTGGAGGCATTTGAGGAATTAAGCCTGGACCAGAACTCAGAGTGTAGAGCTCATCAGCTGCACCCTAGGATGGGATGGGACACATGAGGATGCTTGGAACACTGAGATAGAAACTCCCCATGTGATCTCATTTTTGTATGTGGCTGCTGGCAGTCCACCGAGCTTTCCCCAGCCCAGCCATCCTCTCACTCTGCCTTCTTAAGATTATCACAGTCTTGCTCTACCGATGACCTGCCAAGTTTATCTCTTCCACTTTCCTTACTGGAGTACTTTGGGACCCACATGATAAAGTCTGACCACGTCATTCAGCATATTGAGCAAAAATCTCTCTTCCCTGGCAAGCAAGGTATGCTTTTAAAGCCATAGACCTGCCATAGACCAAGTCCAAGCCTGCTTCTGTCTTTATTAGAATGTTTTCCCACTCATTTTTCTGCTAGGTGAATTGCTCTTTTTGCAAAGTCCAGTCACTCCCATTTCTCTGAAACACTCAGATTTAATCCAGAGCTCCCCAGCTGATCTTTCCTTCTATCCTGACCGTGCCATTTAGCACTGCATGGATTTAGTTTTTCCCCTAAAACAAGGATCCGTCTCATCTCTTAGTAAGACGACTTGCGGGCACATAGAAGACCACCAATAAATGATTGTGAAAATAATGTGATTCTCTATCATGTCAGCAAGACCACTGAATACTTCACAAACCTTTAACAGAACAGACCCAAGGGACATGAGAAATAAGTGCGATAGTTCAGCTTTTCCTTCTGAGAAACAGTGGTCTTTCCAGGAAGAAAGATCAAGATGGACGAAAACATCAAGTAGTGAAACGGCTGGGTCCTTGTGCGGATTCCAGGGGCCCAGAGGAAAAGATAGGATAGGGAGAACAGGAGGTGTTTGGAAAATGGGGATGGGCAGCCAGACATATAATGCCGTGTAAATTTACCCTCACTGGGAGTTTACCCTGGATTCTGTAGGAGATGGGAAGCCAATGAAGTTTGAAATAAGGAAGCAATCATGATCTTTTCCATTGTTCTTCATTTGCAAAGAATCATGTGGGACTCGAAATTTTACTAGTCTGAGTGTCACTTCTCAAATTTCAAGGCAGGAGAGAAGTTAGAAAGTTCAAGAGATGGCAATGAATCTACAACTCTCCATAATATGACCAAGATATCCTTATTTTTTTCACACAAGAAGTCTCTGGACCAATAATCATACCTATGCTCATCATCACCACTGAACTCTGTACGAATTAATATTGTAAGCACTTTACATATATTAACTCACTTAATACTTCCATTGACCTTCTGGAGCTACTCACAAAAAAAAAGAATGTTCCATCACGGGTTGCAAATCAACATCTGGTACATTCAGCAGCCTGTTTTCACCACACACTGCATGCCACTCTGTTCTTTTTGCTCAGTTTCTCAAAAAAATTGACTTTGTTCTTTGAAATGCTGATTGTAGCATAGCGGGCATTTCTGGAGAACAGAGGCTTTGCTGGGCATGGTATGAGATAGGTGCTTCAAGGAATGACTGTTTCATGTATAAGAAACTACGAAGGGAAAGAAAAAAACAGTGGAGACCTAGCCAGCTAAAAAGATATTTGCAAAGTCTATTTATCCAGAAACAGCAGCTGCTGTGGGAATGACTCAGAACACCTCCCTATGGCCAATAGGTACTATCCTATGGTCTGAAGACAAGTTCCCTTTCTCAGGCCCCTTTTGGGAAGGACTGAGTTGACCTAGGAGAAAAATGCCCATACCCTAACATACATAACTCACTCTCTTTTCTATGGACGGGCATGGAAACCAGGTGCTTTCTGGAGCATTCTTTATGGTGAGCCTAATCTAGGAAGCTGCTCTCTACAGAATTTTCAAAAATAATTTCTCTTGAAAAAAACTTGGGGCAAGTTTCCTGACTCCATCCATTTATTTTTTTGGAGTAGTATTTCTCATACAATATGTCTGAAATCTTCTTTTTCCTTGAGGGATGTTGCTGGACTTTTGAACCCTTAAAAAAAATGTTTGGAATTCCAGCCCTGCAAGATACCAGTCTTGTACAAGCAACTTCAACCATAAAGCGATAGAATCAGTGATTGCCTTACTTATAATAATGCTTTTAAAGCAAAACACAAAATATTCTTTCTTTCTTCCCTGTTTTCACAGAATCATGTCATCTTTCTTTTCTGAGATGACAATGATAATCTCTTGTCAGTTTATCTTTTTTATCTCTGAAAGTCAATTTTCAAGTTCTGTCACCAGGGGTTACTTAGGACACTTTGATCTGTCCTGCAGACCAGTAAGGTGGACATTGACAACCTGAGTCAAATGAAGAAGAAAGTAGTCAGAATTAGGAGCACACTCAGAACTATACTGCAGCAGAAATGCATCAAAGAACTGGGTTGTTTGTCTTGGAGATTAAAAAAAAAATAATTGTGTCATCACTTTCAAACATCTAAAGGATTTTTATGTACAGTCATTTTCTTTTTAGTGAATTTATAAGTGGTAGAATTCAGACCTCCTGTTGGAAGTTGCAGAGCAGCAGAAGTTGGAACAGCTAGAGAAAAAACTTTACGATAGTCACAGGAAAAACAATGGTTGACTCAAAAGGTAGTGAGGGCTCGTGGAGTGCACCTGTCGACGGGTTGGCCACATGGTGGAGATGTTGTAGAAGGTATTCAGGTATCACCATTGGGGGTTGGGCCCTATGACCTTGACAGTCCCTTTTAACTCAGGTTTTTAAGCCTACAGATTCACGCTTATCTATATCTAGTTTATGCTGGCTGAGGGCTGGTGCAGGGCACGTTCGAGCTTTCAGAAAAATTAACAAAAAATGATCCCTGATTCCAAATAATAGAATCACCAAATGTTGCAGCTGAAAAAAACCTGAGAGCTTCTCACCTGCCCCGCATCGTAAACATGGATGCACTGAGGTCAACAGAGTTCAAATGACCTTCCTAAAATTGCTCAGTAAATTGTCACCAAGACAGAGCTCAAAATTCAAATGAGAGATAAAATATATATGTGTATCTCCAAGGAACACTTCAAGAATCATCTTTAAAAAAAAAGAAAGCTTCAATGAAAAGCCTGTTTTGCTACGCTTAGTAAACATAAAGTATACTTGACTTGAAAAAAATAACCAAATGATCCATGTGTAGCAAAGAGTAAGGAAATAAGGAACTGGGTAGTTCACTGTTGCAGTCTGCTCCTCAATTTCAGAGATAAATGGGCCTGAAGCTGTAAATCAGCAAGATCCCAGGAAGACTATAGAAAGATAATTCTTAACTACTGCCCTGGGAGACATATGATAGGAGATTGAGGCTTCTACAGAAATTGAGGAAGCCTATTTCAAAAAAGTTGTATATTCTTGGCAAAAAGCAAAAGAAACATACACAATATTGTCCAAGACTGCAGTGCACACAGGACATGGGCTGCAGAAAGCCGATTCAGATTGTGGGTGGAGTCAAGGGAAGTCCCTATCTTCAGCATATTTATGGATTTGTGGACCAGTGAAAAGGGAATCAAAGTAACTGTTACAGAGTAAATGATGACAACAACCTTAAAGACGGGAAAGAATCGGGCAAATTACTCACATAGAGGCATACAAATCTGTGATAGATATAAATGATCTGCCAGGGGTGGGTCCCTGAATCTAGTGAGGTGTTCGCAATTCTGGACCCCAAGCTCCAGACTTCCAGTGCTGTGCACAGGAGCTCATGCTGCAGAGATGCTCCATGAATTAGCAGTTTGCAGAATAGGATCCCACTCCACAGAAGGGACAAAGGCCAATGCCCTATGAATCATGATGAAGGTCAAGACCAGCTCTAGGCTAAACCCAGACACCTCTCATTGCACTTTCTGCATTAGTATTAAATTATACATTTTCACACTCATCTTTAAGGGGATAATGTGAATTCCTCCAAGTCAAGGTCTTATGAAATCTCTCTCCTTTTCCCTGGACAAACCTAGAACGTGCCACAGAATAGATGCACAATAAATTTTAGTTAAACTGGAGCCAAACAACATCTCTCCAATATTCCTTCGTGATAAGAAACTGTTCATTAATCCTAAGACTTCTTTAACAAATATACCTGGGGATTGGGGCACGTATGTAATGAAGAGTGCTTAAGCAGGGGATAAACTTTGGGAATCTACTAAAGTCATCAATAAGACAAACGTCTTAGCTTCTCCAAGATTCAATGTCTTCTAATTTAGAATGGTGGTAATTATCCCTACTTCTAGAAATCTGGAACTGTGGTGAGAATAAGAAGAGATTATATACACAAGGCAGCTAGAACAACGTTTGCCATATACAAGTGTTTAATAAAGGATGTGCCCATTATCAACAAGCAATTTATTTAATTTAGACCTCAGTTACTTGAGTTAAAAAAATCACTTTTTTTGGTGAGGTATGAGATATGAATCAGATGGACCCTCTGGCAATTCAGGAAAGATTATAGTTCTCAGAAAGGCCATATCTTTGAACTGTAGACCAGTACCTTAATAATATAATATTCCTGTTTGGACCTGTTCCCCTGTAAAATATCATAGAATATAATCATGTTGTTTAATTGACTATAACACCCGTTAACTTGGTGGGTAATTTTCGCCCAGTGTGTGAAATTTTCTGTCACTCCCTATTTTTTCACTCTGAATTTAGCCCGCGGCTTTTAACTGCTCCAACTTCAGAGCAGGGTTTTCCCCAGTCTCTCTGTCTTGCTGAATTGCATCTTCATGACTTTTTAAAAAGAGAGAGCAAGAAATGAGAATGTAGTGATCAAGATCCTTCCATCTCTGTTGCTTGTAGCAGTGTTTTTTTTTAAACTACACTATATTTTTTCAACACGATAATGATTTTATGACTAGTAAGGTACTTTATGGAGGAAAAAATACCAAGTTGTAAGAAAAAATGGAGAGACCCTTAGACTAAAAGTCTTGTTGACCACAAACAGCCAATTGTCCTCTCTCAGTGTCTCCAGGCCTTTATCTGTTCAAGAAGACTGGGCTATGAAGCCCTCCTGGGGAGTTTTGAAGACACCAGTATCTTTCAACCCTGTGGCTTTCCTCCCCTCCTACCCCTTTCACTTTGGGACTTTGAAAGTAAAAAGTATTGATAGAAGAGAAGAAGAAAAATACACTAAGTAACTACAACCAAAAAAGTCAACAGTAAAGCATAATTTGAATGTAGCATCCAATTATAGCTACTCTTCTGCGAATGCCTTCATAGCGCTGAATTTAAAGACAGAAAAATTAGTTTATATTTTTTGCGTACTCAGTGGCCAATGATGGGAAGTTACTCAAGATGTTAATGGAATAAAATTCTTACACTTTTGTGGAGAAATTTTTACCTTTTTTGAGATTGAGCAGTAGTGAAAATCTTGAATTTAAATTAGATTTTAAAATATAATTAGACATTTAAAATGGTGCAATTTTTAAAAATAGAAAATTATGAAACAAAACACCTCATAAACAAAGGATATTGTCTGTACATGGTTTCTACGCAAATCCATTCCATATGAAATATATACTATTGTCATTTTACAGTTTGCTGAGAAGTCCAAGTTGATGCTCTGAGAAGAGGTAAGAAGTGCATATTGTATATCACGGGTACTTTGAAACAGAGCTAGAATAAAGCTCTGAGGTCAGAGTTTTGGAACTTGGGTGTATAGTTGAGTAAAAATTGTCGCAGATCTTGGAAATCAGTAAACCAAATCCAAAATAGTTGATACCAGTTCCTATTTTTTGCTATTGATGGACTGCTATAGTTAACACAGCATTTGGCAGGAACAAATGGTCCCACAGCATCCTTGAAAGGAAAGTCGAGGAAAACATCAAAACCTTTGTGAGTGCTTGCAGTTGAGAATATGAAATAATATCATTTAGGGAAGTGAAAGATTTTTGTGATGAAAAGGTTTTTATGGCCAAGAAGCATGGACCAAAAAGAAACCTCATGTGAGAATGGTGTTTGATGAATTGTCCCAGGCATTGAGTTTGCTGGGGAAAGTTCCCAATGAACTCTTTCTTGGGTCAAGCTCTGGATAAGTATGTTGGACAATAGCCTCTCTAAAATAATGAATTCCTAGCCCTTGAGAAAATCATATTTAGGCACTATGTCTCTATGATATAAATTTTTAGTCCATCATATCTGAGAAATTGTTGCTTTACATATTTTCTTGCTTTTACAGAGAGCATTGGTAGTGCTTTGCAAACAAATATGCTCCATAAATGCAAAAGTCAACACTAACGTTGCATTATCATTAGCATTTTCTATTTGCCTTCTAACTGGAATGCCTTACGTTTATGGATAACTGTCCTTCAAAAATCTCCAGGGTTTGTAATTTGGCAAATGGTATACATTCGTATAGGCATTTTTTATGGAGAAAGAGAAATCAGGAAAATTAAAAAGAATTTCAGGAAAAGCTGTTTGTGTCATTTATTTTTAAAAAAATTTTTTTTAGGTTGGGCACAGTGGCTCACACCTGTAATCCCAGCACTTTGGGAAGCTGAGTTGGAAGGATCACCTGAGACCAGGAGTTCCAGACCAGTCTGGACAACATAGTGAGACCTTATCTCTACAAAAAAATTTTTTTAAATAGCTAGGTATGGTGGTGCATGCCTGTACTTAGCTACTCTGGAGGCTGAGGCAGAAGGCTTGCTTGAGACCAAGACGTTGAGGCTGTTGTGAGCCATGATCATATTACTGCACTACAGATTGGGCAACAGAGTGAGATGCCAACTCAAAAAAAATAGATAAAGTGTTTTTCAAATTTGTAAATAAGCCTTAAGAGAAGAAAGGTTTGTCAGTCTATTTGTATTGATACCATGTCCCTCACTGTAAATTAAATTTTCTCCATATTTGCATGCCTTCACCAAATAGTTATTGATAGTTTGCCAGAAGAAAGAAAAAAGAGAAGAGAAATAAACGAATATATATTGAACACACACTATGTGCAAGGCATTGCGATGACTATTTCATATTCATTATTTGATTAAATGCACCCATGAGTAAACGGAGGGTCTCCTAAGAGCTCATAATTGACTCAGAAACAAGTCATACAGCTTGCAAAAGATAGAGATGGGGTTTGAATTTTGCGAATGTTTCAGAATTTCCCTTGGGCCTGATCCCTTACTCTATCAAGTAATGACTTTGAGTGCTTAGTATGCGAGTGATAGAGCTTCTGAGAACTCAATGGTTCCAGGCAAAATAATTAAGTGAAAGTTGTGAGCTGAAAAGAAACCTGCAACCCAGTAGGAGGTCAGCACAACTAGAAGGACAGATGGAATGGAGAGTTCAGTTGAGTTCAGATCACATGAAACCCTGAGGACCATAGTAAGGGTTTTGATCTTTATACTAACAGAAGTATGAAGCCATGCTTGTTTGTTTTAAGAGTATGACATGAGAGTATCGGTGATTTAAGAAGATGGCTCTGACTACCAAGTGGAGAATGGGTGGAAAGAGGGAAAGCCATTCAGTGAGATGGCTCTGAGAGATATTTAAGAAAAAGATGATGGTGATTTGGACTTCACTACCACCTGTGGAGAAAGTAAGAAGCAGACAGACTCAAGACATAAGAAAAATCAGCCTGGCTTGGTAATTGATTGGATAGGTAAAAGGAAGAGGATGATTTCAGCCATGATATCAGTTTTCTGTCATAAAAATCTAGGTAAAAAAGTAGAATTAATCATGCTCTTTTGATTAAAACTCTGTTTTTTAGTGTCTAGGTCAATTAAAGACGCATGTACCAAAGATGTTCTAATCCAGAAGTGTTCAACTAGTCTCTTTAGACGGAATAATTTTTTAGCCTATCAGTGAGATGTATGTTCTGTGGAGACAGCATGCACTATCATCCCTTCTAACATAATCTCTACCTTGGCAATCTTAGAATGCCGAGAAACAATTTTTTTTAACAATTTAGAAAAACTTGTAGTTTCACAAGGCTGACTAAATACATGCCATTATCTGTGCTCTTTTCAGAAGCAAAGCCATAAACTCCATAGACAAAAACATAGAAAAGAAGTGAACAGAAAAAGAAGAGAAGAAGATCAGAAGGGGAGGGAAGGGGGAAGAAATCGGGGGGGGAGGGGAAGGGAAGGAGACGGGAGGGGGAAGGGAGGGACGGGAGGGGGGGAAGATAGAAGAGGGAGGGGAGGAAGGGAGACGGGAAGGAGAGGGGGTGGGGAGGGTTGGGGTGGGGAGGGAAGGAGGGAGAGAGGAGCGACCCTTAAATATGAATAAATGGCCAAGGATTACTAATAAATTAAGAAATTTTCCAATTTAAAAGACAAAGACCAAAATAACTAAGTAAAAAGCAGGTTGGAGAAAACAGAAAAAATTGCAAATCACAGAAGAAGATTATTTCAAAAAAGACTATAATTAGTAATCTTAGATAGATAACAGAAGAGAGTCTATCCATGGAGCTAGAGTTGGGTACTCATGGACACCTCAGCCTTGACTTGCTGGGTTCAGGAGACCCTTCTGCCTCAGCCTTCCAAATAGTTGGAACCACAGGTGCACACCACCACACCCAGCTAATTTTTAAAGATTTATTGTAGAGATGAGGTCTTGCCAAGTTGCCCAGGCTAGTCTCAAACCCCTGGACTCAAATAATCCTCTCTCCTGCCTCCCAAAGAGCCCAGCCTAATTATATTTAAAAATTAAAGTCGATACAATGTCCCAAAAAGTCATGCAAAAATATTTTTTAAATGGAAAATGGAAAAGATAAAGCTGCTTAATAAATTTAAGATATTCAACATTCATATAATTAGAGTTTTAGAAGGAAAAAGAAGAGGGAAAATCATTTTTAAAAATGAATTAAGAAAATATTTCAGAATTGAATAACAAGTGTCTCTGAAACTTCAAAGGCAATAAATGAAGAAAGATGCATACTATCATAAAAGCTCAAAGCATGAGTGGAAAAAAAATCCTGAAATTTTCGGGAAAAAATAGAAATTTTCACATTTAGATAAGAAACAGAATGGCATTGGATTTCTCAAAAGTAACACCGGAAACTAGAACATGATAGATGAATGCCCTAAAAATGCTATGGAAAATCATTTTCAACATAAAATTATTTACTTAGTAAAATGATAAATTAAATGTGAATCCTGAATAGAAATGCTGTACACATCACATACAAGTTCACAAAATTAACCAAAAGTGGGAGATTCAGCCTATGTTCAAGATAAGGAGAAATCCCAGGATGGCAACTCTATAGAAACCTAAAAAAATCACAAAAACAAAATCTTTCTGCAGGGACACGGTAGAAAGGAGAAACTCTGGAGGCAGATCTCACAAAAGAAAATGGAAATGATAAATCCCTGATATGCTTAAACATGAGAAAAATCGTGTAAATATTTCTGTTACTTTATGAATAAGCTTTATATTACTTTGAGGGGTTTGGAAAGAAATATTGGTAGAAGAAACATGAAAAACATACATTCAAAAAAATAACTACAGGAGGAGAATTTACCCAAAGGTAAACACTGTCCATAATTTTAGATATGTTATAAAAATATGTATTTTTAAAAATCTGTACACTAAATAGTATTCAATTAAAAATTATCATAGTATTATAAGCGGACCCTGAACATTTATTATAACACTGTAAGAAAGGGATTGGCAGTAGCAGGACACAACAGGGGAGGGAAAGGGACATATAACATCAGTAAGGTTACCCTATCTCAAACCAGGCAAAGTGGGGACCAGAGGGAGGCCCAAACTTCACCTGTATGACCACATCTTCAAAATAAATGAATAAATAAATAAATAAATAAAGTATGATCATGATAAAAATAAATAGGAGACTTGGATAAGTTATAAATACTCAACACAAAAAAATTAATAGAAAATACATTAAATTATACCAAATCAATGGTTTTACAGGCAAATATTTAGTTTGAGTTAAACTCCCAGAAGAAATGCAAATACAAGTGAGTAGCAGAATTCAGTAGGTAAGGATAAGACAAAAAATATTTTTAAAATCATAATCTTATACCATAGTTTTATTTTATTAAAATCGAAAGATGTTTTAGATAAATACAGATATAAAAAATAATGTATAAAAAATGTTGGCAAAAATAGTTGGGAACTCTTTTTACCTAAAATAAATTTAGCTTTACCATAAATCTTATGCCTATATTTTAATGATGAAAACTTTTCCACATTCATTTGCAGTTTTAAATGAACTTTGTATCTATTCTTGCACTTAATTCATCAAATTCAGAATAAACTGATATCACAGAAAAACAACCATAGGAAGCTAATTTTCAGAAACATTCCCTCGTTGAGCCATTTTTCATATAAAATGATAATGGGTCAAAGTGGTTTTGTCTCAAATCAACCATTACCTAGACTTTTCTTGAGCAGTCTTTCTGTCATAAGCAAATGAATAGCAAAGCAATCATAACAAAATGCTATATTTAACACTGGATCAGAAGACAGTCATAGAATTATAAATAAGAGGTTATAAGTATATGCCTAGAAAGTATCCTTTATTAACTGAACAAATATTTTTCTGATTACTTGTTTGTGATAAAATGGAAATTTGAGTTGGGTGAACATAATCTTAATGATTAAAATAACAGACAGTAATTTATTTCAAATATTTCAGAAAACTTTCTGTCCAACACACAGATCACTCTGCCTAATAGTAACAAAATAAGAACAACAACAAAATAATAGCAAAGGGTAATCCTGTAGAAATAAAGCAGATAGCAAATGTAGAAAAAAGCCTCTGGTGTTTGAAGAACATTGAGAACTAATAAATCTAGATTTAACTGATATTTGCTGAGCACACAATGTATACAAGGAAATGTATTTGTTACTTTGCAAACATTACCTCATTAAATCTTTCAATGTATAGATGGGGAATCCAATATCAGAGAAGTTAGGTAATGTTCCCAAATCATATTTAATATAAGTAAAAAAACTGTAGAACCAGAGTTCAAACCTAGCTCAACCTAAGCCTAAAACCCATTCTCTTTCTACTATGTTAGAAACATTATTTTGCTAAAGGCTTCTGCAGAATTATTTTGGAGAAGAAACATGAGATGTTGTGAATACCTCTAAGAGAAAAGAATGCATATCAACAGAAGTTTGTAAAAATAAAAGTATTGTGACTCTGGCTCCCCAAGCAACATCCCAGTTTTGCATGTACTGAGATAAAGAAGGGGAAAATAAGTATAAGACCACCATGGTCTCTGATTAGATATTTGGCTAGCTTGTTAGAAAATGAGTACTCGAAGAAACTTGGAGACAGATGTGGAGACCAAATATGCAAAATAAAGAATAATTAGAAGAGGGGAAGACAGAAAAAGAGAATAAGAAAAAAAGAAGAGAAGAGGAGAGAGAACAAGATGATTGGACAAGAGAAGAGAGGAGAGACAAGGAAAAAAAAGTGAAGGGAAGGAAAGGGAAGAGACCAGGAGAAAGGAGGCGGGAAGGAAAGTGAGCAAGCAGGAAAAAAATTGATATTCCTCTTTGTAAAAAAATAAATGATGTAAGACCTCTTCTGAAAAAATGAACCAGATGCGCTTGTTCCTATCTCTTCCGCTAAGTATGACAAAAGACTCTGCGTATTATATATAAAACAACCATAAGGATATCTCGAAAGGTAAAGTGAAGGCAGATCAGCCAGGGAGCAAGAAAGAGACAGTGGTGAGTTCTCTGGATTTTCTTTGTGTCTCGTGTATCCCAAACTTTGAATTGAAGAAGTCAGTAATGCCTAAATGCCAATGGGTATGGATTAATAGGGAATAATAAGACCTGTTCTCTCAAGCCAAGTAATCAAGAAAGGAGAAGTCTAGCAAGACAGAATGACATCATGCAACAATTGTACTCCTCTAGCCAAACACCATAAGATACATTGTGACTTCACCCTTATCCATGACAAAATAAATAAATAAATAAAAGGTGAGGGAAGCTCAATTTCCACCTTCATCTGACACTAACAAGATCATCTCCCAACCTCTCCACATGATGCAGATTCAGAGAAGGCCCAGTAGGGAGTCTGGACTTCACTTCCCACCTGGCACTAATAAAGCACCCCTACCCTCCCTCCTGGATTCAGGCCAGAACAATCCCAATGGAGAATCAGAACTTTGACTATTGCCCCACAGTTACAAGGCTATGACTTTTGTAGTGTTGGTGGAGGCCACCTTGGGAGCAGTGAGGAAGAAACCCATCCCTCCCATCAGTGGAGACTAAGCGAGGAGTCTAGACTTCCAGTCTACACAACATTAACAAGAAACATTCACCCTCGGGTGTCAACAAAGGTCAAGAGGAAATCTGGACCTTCACTCTTGCCTGGAAGCAATGAATGTCTTCTCCACTGCTAAAGTGTTGTTAAAATAATGTGGCTAAAATATAAGATTTACATGAGATCTAGAATCTCATAACATAGTCCTGCAGATGTCCCAGGTTCAGTAAAAAAAAAAAATTTTAATTTGTTACAACACAACAGACAGATCTCAAACTGAATTTAAAAATACATTAATTAAAGTAAAGATTGAGGTAACAAAGACATTAGAATTATTATAAAATATTTGTAAAACAACCACTATAAAAATGTTTTAACAAGCAATTACCAACATGCTTAAAACAAATGTAAAAACAGAAAGCCTGGACAATGCAATAGAACATCTCAGAACAGAAACTGAAACCATAAAAAAGAAACAAATGGAAAGAAAAACTTAAAAATGTAATAACCAAGTTAGAAATCTCAATGGATGGGCAAAATATCAGAAGGGAGGTGAAGAAAATAATCATTTAGTTGGAAGGTAGACCAATGAGATTACCATTCTGAGCAATATAGAGGGGGAAAAAAAACACTGGAAAAAACAACAGTCTGAGGAACTAGTTTTAAAATAATTGTTTAAATGGCTAAACATTTCCCGATTTTGAGAAAATGCATAAAAATATAGACTCAAGACAATGAATGGATCTTAAACAGTGTAAGTCCAAATAAATTCACATCAAAACACATAATAGCAAAAATTCTAAAAACTAATATTAAAAAATATATTGAAAGCATTGAGATAAGACACCTTACTCATAGGAAAAAACACTTTTAGTAATAGCAGATTACTAATTTGAGGTCAGAACTAAGCGGTATAAAGAATTTTCAAGTATAAATGCATCTTGGCTTACGATGGGGTTACATCCCAATAAACCCACCATAAGCTGAAACTATCATAAGTCAAAAGCACACTTGACACATCTGACCTACTGAACATCATAGTTCATCCTAGCCTACCTTAAGCATGCTCAGAATACTTACATTAGTTCATAGTTGGCTAAAATCATGATCTAACACAAAGCCTATTTTATTGTGCTGAATATCTCATATAATTTATTGAATACCATATTGAAACTGAAAAATAGATTCGTTATATGGGTACTCAGAGTACAGTTTCTACTGAGTGTGTATCACTTTTATACCACAGTAAAGTCAAAAAAGTTGAATTGCTGTGAATTGGGGACTGTGTACTGAAAATAAAACCTGTCAATCTATGATTCTATATACAGCAATAATATACTTGCATAATGAAGGCAAAATCAGGACATCCTCAGATGAATGAAAACTATAAGAATGACTAAATGAAGTTTTCTAAAAAAGAAACAAAAAAGAAAAGAAGGAACCTAGAAACATCAGGAAGGAAGAAAGAAAAGTGTAAGCAAAAACATGGTTAGAATAGAATTATTTTTTCTCTTGATTTTTCTAGATTATGTTTGATAGTAGAAGCAAAAATTGTAAATCAAAATTGAATTCTAAAATATGTTTAAGTTGCCAACAGAAAGGCAGAAAGGAGAAAACAGAATAATGAAAAAGAATAACACAGTAAATAAACAATAAAATAAAGCAAAATGTTATGAATATTTTAAAATGAAATAAAAATTTAAATAGTAAGCCCTGTTTTCATAATTACATTAAATATAAATGGTCTGAATATACCCATTAAAGGACTTAAATGAGAAAGTGATTAAATGCATGTCTCAGCTATAAGCTATCCACAACTCTTTACAAATACAACACTGTTAGAAGTTTGAAAATGAATGGAAAGATATATTATTAAAACATTAATTGAAATAAAGCAAAGGTGACTAAATAATATACATAAAGTATATCTTAAAGTAAAGAAAATCATAGCTGACAAGAAGGGATATTATATAATGATAAAAGTGCTACTTAATCAAAAAGGCATAGCATTCCTTAATGTATATGCACCAAAACATAAAATTGCAAAATATGGTAAACAAAAATTATAGAATTCAAAAGAGAAATAGGCAAATTCATAATTATATTTTAAGACTTCAACATCTGCCTCTAAAAAATTGATTAAAAAAAAAAAACTAGACATCCTGGGCATGGTGACTCATGCCTGTAATCCCAGTACTTTGGGAGGTGGAAGCAAGAAAATTGCTTGTGCCCAAGGTTTCAAAACCAACCTGGGCAACTCAGACCTCATTGATGCAAAAATTTTTTTTAAATTAGCCGGAACCACAGGCACACACAGGTAGTGTGTGCCTGTGGTTCCAGTCACTTTGGAAGACTGAGGTGGAAGGATCATCTGAGTCCAGCAAGTTGAGGCTGCGGTGGCTGAGAGTATGCCACTGCACTCCCAACTGGGTGACAGAGTGACACTCTGATTCAAAAAAAAGAAAAGAAAAAGAAAAACTAGACTAATAATCAGCAAGGTTATGGAAGAACTCAAAACACTGTTCAGAACTAGGATCTAGTTTACATTTATAGGGCACTTCACCCAATAACAGCAAAATACACCTTATTTTTAAGTGCCCATGTGATACATACTTTGACAGACTATAACAAGGGACATTAATAAACAAAATTAAACTCAACACAATTTTTAAAAAATGAAAATATTTGTTCTCAGAGCGCACTGGAATAAAACTAAAAATTCATAACAAAATGATAGCAGAGAAGTCTTCAAATACTTGTAAAACAAACTATACACTTTTATATAATAAGAAGAAGTAAGAAGACTCAGGGGAAATTTTTTAAAATATACATTGACATTAATGAACGCAAAATGACACAGTGCTTCCAATATCACCTTTACAATTGATACTTCACTAGGAGAACTCACAAAATGCAGAAAAGCTGTTGTGCTCACCATTACAGTTTATTACAGGAGAATAATATAGATGAAAATGGACAAAGGGAAAGGCACATGGATAAAGTCCAGAAGAAACCAGACATAAGTTTCTAATTGTCGCCTCCTGGTTCCATTGCATTCCTTAACTTAATTCTCCCAGCAATGACGTGTGACAACAAAGGTGAATTATTTACAACCAGGAAAGATCACCTAAGTCTAGGTGTCAGGGAATTGGGGCTGGGCAGGGGGAGCAAAAGGGCTGTCAGTCAGTTATGTGATCATGCAGCTCCTGAGAAACTAACCTTGGTTATTCATTTTCCTACCCTCTAGAGGTCAAAATGAAGTGACATGACAAAGGGTTTTAGGCATGCAAAAACTGGCATTTACCATAAGCCACACAGTTATCGTGAACTATCAGGTTTAAACTGATAGAGCATGAACTAAAATCAGGCGCACACAAACACTCTTATTCGGCAGGATATTCCAAGGGATCGAAAGTTATCTCAGGAGCAAGTCAAGGCTATTTCCTTTTTTGGAATGTGCAGGGTTTGAGCAACAAAAGTCTGCTGAGTTAATCCCTTATTGTGCAATACAGCAACATCTGTAAGAAACAACTAAAGTGTTGCTGAGAAAGAAATTCACAGCATGAAATAGATACGTCAGAAAAGAAGAAAAGTTTCTTTTTTAATTTTTAGTTTAATTGTTTATTTTAAAGATGTAGGGGTACAATTCAGGATTAGGTAGATAAGTGGTCATTTTACAGGTAAACGTTGGGTCTCCCTTTGTTTCGCACTTTGCCTGGTTTGAGATCATGTACGCTTGTGAATGTGAAGTACCCCCCACCCCGGCAGTTTCCCACCACTGCTGATCCCTTTCTTATAGTGTTATGGCAAATGATGAGGGTCTGCTTATGAGTGAGTACATGTGGGACTCAGTTCTCTGTTTCTGTGATAGATCACTGAGTATTATAGACTCTGAATACATCCAAGTTGCTGTGCAGCCCATAATTTTAACCTTCTTTATGGCTGCGCAGTATTCCATTGTGTACATGGTACCAATTAAAAAAAATAAATCTAATCCAGTTTCTATGGGCCACACAGTTGGTTTCCTGTTTTTGCTACAGTAAATAGTGCTGCAATAAACAAGCATGTGCAGGTATCTTTTTTATAAAATGATTTGAGTTCCTCCAGTTATACTCCTAGAAGGGGGATTGCTGTGTTGTATGGAAGGTCGAGTTTTAGATTTTAGGAATTGCCACACTGTTTTCCACAGAGATCCTACTAGTTTGCACTTCTACCAACAGTGTAGAAACGTTCCCCTTTCACCGCATCCTCGCCAGCATCTGTTGTTTTTTGAGTTACTGATGATGGCCATCCTGACTGGAGTTAGTTGGTAACCATCTCAGAAACCATCAAGAGAGCAGGGAGACAACCCACAGAATGGGGAAAATATATTTGCCAACTGTATATCGGACAAAGGCCTAAAATCCAGGATCTACAAGGAACTCAAACTTGCTGAAAGGTTAAAAACAGACAGTCCCATTACAAAGTGGGCAAAAGATATGAATAGACACTTCTCAAAAGAAGACATATGAGCAGCTAACATATACATGAAAAAATGCTCAGCTTCATTAATCATTAAAGAAATGCAAATTAAAACCACACTGAGAATAGAAGAAAAATTTCAAATCAGAAGTCTCATCTCAAGAACCTAGAAAATGTAGAACAAAATAAATCCAAAATAAGTCAAAAGAAAAAAAAAGTAATAAAGAAAAGAACAAAAATTGATAAGATTTCAAATAGAAAACAATAGAAAATATAAATGAAATATAGGGCTAGTTATTTTAAAAGGCAATAGTATTGACAAAACTCTATTAAGTTCAACATAGAAAACAGAGAGAAGACACAAACTACTAACATCAAAATGAAGCAGCTCAAACAGAACCTACAGACATCAAAAGGGTAATCTAACAATACTATGACCAACTTTGCTCATATAAATTTGACAACTTAGATAAAATTGACCCTTTTTTGAAAAGCAAAAATGACCACAACTCAAAAAATATAATACAAGTGATTTGAGTAGCCCATCAACTGTTAAAGAAAATGAATTTGTAATTTCAAAAACACCCCCCAAAATCCATATATATATGGTTTCACCAAATAATTCTACCCCAGTTTCAATAACAATTAACATTAATTCTAAACAATCTTCAGAAACTAGAAAAGCAGGGAATATTTCCCAATTAATTTTATAAAGCTAATGTTATCCTGAAACCAATATCAGATAAAGAGTACAAAACCAGAAAACTACAGATCAATATCTTTCATTAGTGTAGACATTAAAAATCTTTAACAAAATGCTGAGATAGAATTCAAGAATGTATACAGCAAAAAACAAACAAAAAGCTGGCAGATGACTAAGTATAGTTGATGTCAGGAATGCCAAGCTGCTTCAATATTAAAAAAAATCAAACAACATAATCCACCACTTAATGATCAAAGAAGAGAAATGGCATGATCTTATCAATAAATGCAGACAAGATATTTTGACATAATTTAACATATGTTTATGATCTTAAAAACTCTCATAAAAAGAAAACATAGTGGGCAACTTTCTCAACTTGATAAATAACATTTCCAAAGCACCTATAGTTATCATTGTGCTTACTGATGAAAGACTGAATTTTTTCTGTGATTGAGAACTAAGTAAGTGTGTGCACTCTCTTCACTCTTACTCAACATAGTGCTGGAAGTTCTAGCCAGTGTGATTAGGCAAGAAAAGGAAATACAAAGCTCACACACCAAAAAGGAAAAGGGAAAACTGTCTTTTTTGCAAAAGGCATCATTTTCAAGAAGAAAATCCCAGGGAATTTACAAATGTTTGCTTAGAACTGATCATTGAGGTCATCAAAGTCATGGCGTACAAGACAAGCATACCAAATTCAATTGTATTTCTATTTAGTAGCAATGAGCACATAGACACCAAATTAAAAAATACAATACCAATTATGATGGCTCAAAATAATAAAATATTTTGTTGTGAGTAAAACAAAATACAGAAAAGTCTTGAAAACTACAAAATGCAGATTCAAAAAAAACAAAGAAGATAAAAATAAATGGAGAAACATACAATGTTTATAAACTGGTAATGTCAAGATGTCAATTCTTTCCAAATTTATGTACAACTTTATTTTCTAAACCTCAGCAAGGTTTTTGTAGACATAGAGAAGATTGTTCAGAATTATATTTGTGAAAGCAAAGGAACTAGAACTGTTAAATAAATTTTGGGGGGAAAAAAAAGGAGTCTACCCAATTACAAAATTTGTGTCTAGTTAAAGAAATAAAAAAATGTGTGGCATTGGTAGAAGGATACAGACACCTAGATCAATGAAACAAAGTGAGAAACCCAGAAACAGGATCATACTGTTATGCCCAACTGATTTCTCATGAAAGTGCAAAAGCAAGTCAACGGAGGAAAAATAACCTTACCACCTTTTAAACAAATGTTGTTGGACCAGTAGGACGTCCGTAGACCACACACACACACACACACACACACACACACACACACACACACACACCCCCAAACAAACAAAAAACAAAACCTCAATCAAAGCCTTATATTTCTCATACTTCTATAACATTGAACTTGACTTTAAATAAAGAATGGACTTAAATACAAAATCTGAACCTAAAAATCGTTTAGGACATACATAAGAGATTATTTTTAGGCAAAGATTTCTAAGACTCAACACCAAAAGTGTGATCCATAAAAGGTAAAACTAAGAAATTAAATTATTTTGAACTTTGAACAAACCTTGTAAACAATATATAAAGGTGATAATGCAAAATACAGAATGGGTGAAAATATTTGCAAACCACATGTCTGATTTGTCTAATGAGATAGTCATTAGAAGATAAGAATTTTCTAAGCTCAACAATGAAAAATTCAACTAAGAAAAGGAAAAAGTCATGAAGAGACATTTCATAGAAGAAGATATACACGGGGCAAATAAGACCATGAAAAGATTTTAACATCATAAGCCAATAGGGATATGTAAATTAGAAATACAACAAATACAATATCACTACGTACCTGTCAAAATGGCTAAAATAAAAACGATAGTGACAACAAGGTCTAGGGATAATGTAGAGAAACTGGATTGTTTATACACTGCTGGCGAGAATGTAAGGTGGAAACAGTTTGGCAGTTTGCTAAAAAAACAAACAAACAAACAAGCCAAAAAACAAAAAGAAGATTGGAGGAAAGAGAGTATGGCCATAAAAGAACAGTAAGAAGGAATCTTGTGATGGAAATATTTTGCATCTCGACTGCATCAATGTCAATATTATGATTTTTGTTATTGTGCTATAGTTTTTCAAGTAATTACTATTAAAGTAACCAAGTGAAGGCTACATAGACTCTTTCTGATTTATTTTCTTAAAATGCAAATAAATCTACAATTATCTCAAAATACAAGTTTACTTTAAAAAATAAATCATTTGATCACATCATTAGTACCTTACAGGCAAAATAATGTTTTTATGTGTTAGTTTCTTTATAAAACTTAGTGGTTCTCAGATTATTTTGTGTAATAAGAGTAATCCAAAATATGTTTTGACTCTATACTTGATAAAATTGCAAATTAAACAAGCATTTTGAATGAACAATTTTCAGGAAATTGGAAATTTCTCCACTGCAGTCACAACCTCACTGGACTGAGTCTAGCCCAGCATGGCTGTTTGAAAAGAACACTTCAAGGACCTGGACCCTACACTCAGTCATGTATTTATTACAAACAGATATATATTTGTAGGCTTGTTGACCCCTGCCATCTTTTCTCATCTAATATTGGCTAATGTTATGCTCGTGCTGTTTGCAATGCTAGCTTTTTTTTTGTTAACAGAAAGTTTCTTCCTAAGGACACAAGAGCAACAAGATATATCTTACAGATTATTCTATTCTCTTACAGTCAACTGGACAGAGCTGGTCTTCTGGTTCACAAACGTAACTGTGGGAAATTTTTTTCCAAATGTCCAGGAAGGAAAAGAAATTGGATACACTCAGCCCTAGTTATCTCTACTTCAGCAAATTTTATAAATTAGGTGTTTTATTATTATTATTATTTTTTGGAGTCTCACTCTGTCAACCAAACTGGAGTGCAGTGGCACGCTCATGGCCACTCCAGTGTCAAACTGCTGGGCTCAGGCAATCCTTCTGTCTCAGTCTTCCAAGTGGCTGGAACTGCAGGCATGTGCTACCATGCCTCCCCAAAATTTTTTGTTTATTGTAGAGATGAGGTCTTGCCAAGTTATCCAGGTTGTTCTTGAACCCATGGGCTCAGGCGATCCCCTCACCTTGGCCTCCCGAAGTGCTGAGATTACATGCTTGAGCCACTGCACCCAGACATATTATTATTTTATGGTAGGAGAGACAGAGGCAGATCTGGCTTTGATTCTTTAGAATGCTTCACTTAAATTCATCCTCAATCTTTTCTTTCTTTCTTTCTTTTTTTGAGTTGGAGTCTCAACTGTTACCCAGGCTGGAGTGCAGTGGAACGCTCACAGCCACCACAGCCTCAACCTGCTGGGTTCAGGTGATCCTTCTTCTTCAGTCTTCTAAGTAGCTGGAACAACAGGTACATGCCACAATGCCTGGCTAACTTTTTGATTTATTATAGAGATAAGGTCTCGCCAATTTGCCCAGGCTGGTCTCAAGCCCCTGGTCTCAGGCATTTCTCTCACCTCCACCTCAGCCTCCCAAAGTGCTGGGATTACAGACTTGAGCCACCATTCCTGGCCTCATACTCAATCTTTTTTAGGCTTGTTCTTTCCCTCTGGTTGCCAGGGCAGCTAGAAATCACTGAATCCTTACGAAGGATGTGATTCATTTCGCTAGAAGCATTGGACAGTGGAAAAAGGCATATAGGAGTTGGGTCGGAAGAATTCAATACAAGTCCCAGCTCCTTAATCAAGTCTCTTTGTAAGGCTGAGCTTCACTTGAATTGTCTGAGTTTCATCTTCAATATCTGAAAATACCAGGGTAGTCTGAAGGGTAAATGAAAAAATAATCTTTAAGAATGTTTTCTAAAATCTCAAGAGTTCAAAGGAAGTATCTGCTTGATGTAACCGGTAGAGTTGTCAAAATTTGTGCTTGTTTAAATAAGTAGCCTTTTTAAACTTTAATTTAGTAACACAAGGAGAAAAATTCTAGACTCATGAAGGTAGAATTATAATCAAACATACTATGGTTTGTTGCTGGAAACAAAACACGCGCTATAACTCCTTAGGTTAAGGGAAATGTTTTCAGCGTCCAGGGGCTTGAGACCAGCCTGGGCAAATTGGCAAGACCTTATCTCTATAAAGTTTCAAAGGGTCTGTGTTCTCTTTAAGTCATTTGGCTCTCGGTTTATTTCACTTTCCCAGGAAAGCCTCATGCCAGAGTGGTCCTCACTTTGCTTTGGCTTCTTCCACCTTATATTTCTGACCACATCTCCATTCAGAGCTCGACTGAACTGCAGGGAGATCTCATCTAGTAATTATAGATTAAGCACAGGTAATCATATTGATCAGAGAATGGGCGTAGGATTTTGTTAACTTCCTAATCAGGTTAATCAGATAACTTTTATTCTTTCACTCATTGTTGCAAAATAAAGTAAAATGTGGAAAGATTTCCTCTGCCTAAATTAACTGAATACAGCAAAAACAGAAATTGGGGCTTAGCTAGCTCTCTCTCTCTCTCTCTCTCTCTCTCTCTCTCTCTCTTTCTCTGTGTGTGTGTGTGTGTGTGTGTGTGTGTGTGTGTGTCTGTGTTAACCTGGTCTCTTCTTTGAAAGTGGAAAAAGAAAAGACATTTATATAATAGAGGGTTCCACTTAGTTGAGTTTTTAAAATGTCCAGATTAAACTATTCAATGAAAAGCATGCAATCAGCATCTATTAAATACATTCTTTGCATGACACAGTGTAATCTAAGAGATAGAGATGTGTTTGTAAATATGATAGGTAAGTCTGGGGTCTTCTAGGATCTCAGTCAGCCTAGGAAGATCCCCACTGAAAGTGAGTTGCAATTATGCAGTGTGAAATATGAGAGGAAATAAAGGTTCTGGGAAGTCTGTAATAAGATAAATTAACCTTGTGGTGGGGTTCAGAGGGTGAGAGAAATTGTAATGGCACAGAACACAGGCCAAATACTAGTAGCAAGAGTGAGAGAACAGGGGTCCTTGGAAGGGTTGAAATACGAGCCCAGCAGCTATGGCACGGAGAGTGGGTGGCCACTGCAGAAGAAAGTGACCAGGGAGAGAGATGGAGCACCCAAAGATACCCATGAGGTATGCCCATCAGTCAGGATTATAGCTTACAGACTATGTTTAGACCCTATAGGATTCAATCATGGATTTTAGGTCAGATTATGATGATTAAGAGAATTGATGGTAGGGAGATAAGACAGGAAGTGAGATGACCTATCAAGAGACTGTCTTATCCAGGTAAGAAATAATGTGAAAACCTTGGAAATGGCAGTGGCCTTCTGGACCAAAAGAAATGGGGTAGATTTATGAGGATTTTAAGAAGTAGAAATGATGTAATCTGGTAATTAATTATGCATCTGGAAATCTGTAAAGAGAAGCATATTAGTTTGCCAGAGATGCCATAACAAAATACCACACAGATGAGTTGCTTTAACAACATAAATTTATTTTCTTATAGTTCTGGAGGCCAACGGTCCAAAATCAAAATATGGGCAGGTTTGGTTTCTTCTAAGGTCTTTCTCCTTGGCTTACAGATGGCTGTCTTCTTGCTGTGTTCCTACATACTATTTTTTTCTCTGTGCACACACATCTCTGGTGTCTTTCTGTATGTCTAAACTCCCTCTTATTATTTTTTTGGGGGGGGAGTTGGGGGTCTCACTTCATCACCCAGGCTGGATGGCAGTGGCACGCTCCTGGCCACTGCAGCCTTGACCCGCTGGTCTCAGGCAATCCTTCTGCCTCAATCTTCCAAGTAACTGGAACTACAGGCACCCACCACTATGCCTGGCTAATCCCCTTTTCTTATAAGCACACTTGTCAGATTGGATTAAGGCTTGCCTTGATGATCTCATTTAATGTAGTCACCTATTTAAAGACCCTACCTCCAAATACAGTCACTTTTTGAAATACTGGGGGTCAGGGCTTTAATATATGAATTTTGGTGGAACACAATTCAACTCATAACAAAGGCTTACATTCATTAACAGGTGTTATATACTGCTAAGGTTGAGACTGCAGTGACATGTGTATATTTATTTATAAGCATCTTTACTTTAAAATAGTTGAATATAATACAACTGAATAAAATATGCAGAAGAAGAAATAAGGACAAAAAATTTAAAGATAAAATAAAACCATAGGATCACAACATCACTTAGGAGTTTATGAATAGGACTGAATTTTCTTCTACACAAAGCAGAGAAGTTAAACACCAAATGAATTGCAACATACTGCTCCATTCATACGACATAACTAGGACACGTCTTTCTTACCAGCAATACCAAGCTTGTGTGTCATTCTGTCATGTGCTGTAGTTCAAAGTTGACATTATTTACCTCTTAGCCACCTATTCAAGGGATTTAATATGTCAAATTTGTCTATAGTATTAATGTGGAATATATGGTAGCACATCTGCTGGTATAATCAGACTTTTCTAACTAATCCACAATGCTTACATTTAATTGTAATGTTTCACCTGTTATAGTACTTTACGGATCACACCCACTTTTGCATATTACAAAATGAGCCAGATTATATTAAAGCACGTGAACAGCCTGAAGCTCCACAAAAATGCAAAATATTTGGTGGGCTACTAACAGGCACTAAGCACCAGCTTTCTGCCAGGTATTCTGTGTGACATGTATAGATAAAGGACATAGCCACTGCTTTGTAGGGCTACGGAGTAAGCAGTCTGAACAGCACTGCTTACTCCTACGAATTGCAGAGCAGGACGCACAAGATGCTATGGAACTATAGACAGCAGTCACCCAGTCCGACTCTGAGTGGATATGTAGGACTTTCTACAAGGGGTGACATTCAAGTTCAGATCTTAAAGAAAAGATTTTTTCAAAAGATGGATGAGCATTAGACCTAATAAGCTACAGGGACAAAATAACCAGGCACATGAGCTGCTGTTGAAGATGTCGATTGAGAGGAAATCCTGGGAAACCCAGAACTCTTAGTCCTAAACCACTTCTGACACTTACACTTACACTGTCGTAAATTTGGGAAAGGTAACCAATTCTTCTGGGCCTCAGTTTCCCCATCTCTGAAATGGAGGTTATCATGTCTTCCTCAAGAAGTTGTTGAGAACAGATAGAAACCAAAGAAGATGAAATATATAATGTGCCTAAAACAGCAGACACGTAAAACTGCAGTCCATACTAGCTGTCACTAGCATAATGTATTTCGACATATCAATAATACAAAAATTCTCTTACTAGCAATTCCCATTATCCCCAGCATCATCTTTGCCACAACAGTCTCGAGATGGCATAAGATACAGACATAATCCAAAAAAATATGGTAATATAGCCAATTGATTCCTCTGTGGCATATTTACAGAAGACTTCAAAGATGATGTACATTAGTAGTTGTTCTGAGTCCTTTTGTTTCTCCTATTTCTATGCATGGGGAAACCCTTGAAGTTCTTTCTGGTGAGAATCAGGACCAGTAAATAAGAAGGGAACAATGATAGCAGATTGCCAACGAAGACTGGAAGGACGTCTTCAAAGGTTTTTCTGGTCCTCAGACTCTCAAAGTAAAGCTGTTCTTTGGCAGGGCAGTCTAGTTTTCTATTCTAAATATTTCCTCAAAGGGATCACAAGGCTAAAAACA
This sequence comes from Tarsius wallacei, assembly GCA_963574415.1. Taxonomy (NCBI): domain Eukaryota; kingdom Metazoa; phylum Chordata; class Mammalia; order Primates; family Tarsiidae; genus Tarsius; species Tarsius wallacei. Next base: position 44,106 of record CAUYQG010209229.1, read on the forward strand.
GAAGGTGGCTCATTAATGACTTTCAGAGGACATTGCCACTCCTACGTGGACCAATCAGCGACCAGTCTTTACAATGGCAAAGTGTTTCTATTAAGAAGGAACACTCAGCCTGCACCGTGGTCAGGACGTTTCGATCTCACTGCATTGCTGCTTCGCTCTTTCATTAGTGGCTGTCCCTTTCTGGCTCCATTCCAGTGCCAGAAGAACCATTGATCACCCGTGAGAGGAGGCTTTTGATAGGTGGCCAAGGCCAAGCAGAGGTTTGTCATGGATGATTTGTTTTAGAAGTACAGCTTATGAATAAAGAAAAGAAAAAAAAAACACTTCTACCTGATCTTCCTTTTGGTCTATGAGTGGGAAGTCAAGCAAGAAGGAAAAGAGCAATTAAAAAAAATTAATGAAAAAATACATGTTTGGAAAGAATGTGATGTTTCTAAAAGAGCTGCTTTCTAACAGTGTACACACTGGCTCCTCCCTCTCTCTGTAGCCTTATTTGTTCTAGAAACTCCGTATCCAACAGTACAAAATTATTTGCAGCTTCCTGGAGACACTGTGCTATTTGATAACTCCAAGTCTTGACATAAACTATTTTCTCTGAGTGGATTATGTTTCCTGTCCTCAACTCAGATCTCATTTCAGCTACGAAGTCTTCTCTTATTTTCCTTCAAGAAACAAGGCTCTTTCCTGCCCACTCTATCAGGCTTCTCTGCTGGAGTCATTCTTGCTTCTTGGGCTGGGTCATGTAAAGCTTGCAGAAACTCCCCGTGGGGAGCATGGCACACTTTTTTTGCTTACCCATGGCATTGGAAAATCTTAAGATTAAAACAAGTCCAATAAGCTAAAATAAATAGGTCTATTATCATGTAGAATTTTAAAATTTTTCTTAAAATATCAAAACAAGAGTCTTTTACAAATGTTTACTCTTGTGGCTGCCTATTGTGGATTTTGGCTCCAGATTTCTTGATGTAGGCAATCGATATCTTCAATTTTGGTGACCACATTTAAAAAGTAGTAGTGGAAGCGTCTGTGGTCGTACATTTCCCCTGTTCCTATGTCTACATTTAAGGTGAAGGCCAGGAAACATGTTTAGTAAAGGCACCTGGTTATTCACCAGCGTGTCCTTAGCATCTTGTGTATAGGACAAACATAGGAAATGCCTCTCCAGTTGAATCCAAATGAAGCATATAGGATGTCATCATGCATAGAAAAAAATAATGACATTAGATAACTTAGTTAATAAATCTGCTCTGTGAAGGATGAGGCATGAGACTAAGAACAGACAAAGCTGACTTATACAACAGTCTTCATAATGTAGACCTCAGAATAATTTGTGAAGCATGAAAGAGAGGTCAAATCTGATTAAATTTTATTTATAAACTCTCACGGCTGGGTGTGGACTTAGAAGCCATTCAGTCCAGGGATGGCAAATGTGCCAATGTTTTGTGGCCGCTCTCTCACTTTCTAAGACCCTGGCAGACATGATTAATCAACTGTGAGACGCCTTTTCACTGAGCCTAGTTACAGATGCAGCGAATCCCGTTACTCTAGACAGGCACAAGGAGTCAAAATGATCTTGAAAAGAAAATTTAATCTATCTTTAACTAAGTCCAACACGAAAGCCAAAAAAAGAGAGAATCTCCTCAGTAATATTCTGCACAAGAGGACGTCAAGTTTCTGATTGAGCACCTCTAAGATGAAGTATTCCCTGTGTAGCCCATTGATCATATTCTGATTATTTAGTCACTAATGGATATATATGTCATTAATAAGACTTACATGCATCAAGCAAATCCCAGACACCAAATGTTGTAATCTGTACAACACTGCCAAATGGGAATTATTAATCCCATTTTATAAAAAGGAAAAAAAATCAGAATTTAGGAGTCAGGGAAAAGGCAGCACACAATTTGGCTTGTTTTGTATTTCAAAAAGAACATTGAGCCAACAATGACAAATCAGGAGTTCCTGCATAAAACTGTGATTTTTACTGCTTTTTTAATTTAAAAGTACTGATAAGCTTATTTTTCCACGTGACAGCGACTAGCCTGTGCCTCACAGCAGCTGGACCCTCTTCATGGCTGTGTGTTGCAGTTTCCCATTATCCCCATAAAGTACACAACCCACCAGCATTGACCGTCTTGTCTGCCTGCTTCGATCGTGTAACCTGTTGATCCTTTGTTAGCATTTGAGTTGGCATAGACTTCTCTAAGTTTCCTAAAGCCAAACCGGCTTTAGTGGGCTTTTTGTCATTGTATTTTCTGTTCTCTCTGACTTAAAGGGCTTGCCCTTTCTTTTCCATATCGCTCAAATAATAGAAACTGTCAGGGATGGGAGGAAGACTAGGACTCTGGAAATGCCAAAACTTTGGAGAGTTTATCTCACTTCTGCAGCCACCAGCACCCTAGGTTACTTGCCTGGGCAGGAGGCTGAGAATCCAGGTTTATACCTGTAAAGGACAGTTGAGAGGGGTCCAGAAAAAGCCCTAAAACTTTTGACAGAGATTTAGATGATCTTTCAGTTAAGTATGTGTTTTCTATTTGGACCTGACTTTTTATTTCGTAGCATACAATCTACCAGGCTCACATGACGGCTTGCCATATGGAGACTCTTTTTTTAGCACCTATAAGTCAGACTAGACCTGAATAAAGTTTAATTGGCTTTATAGTTTCCTTACTTTGTCATCTCTTTGTCTTTTTACTCCAGTACCTATCCCATTACCTGACACACAGAGCTCAGTAAATGCTTGCCAAAGAATTCAGTTGCATCATTGCTCTGTACTTTAATCCCTTCTTTCATGGAAGGAAACTTCTCTTGTAAATATTATGCCATAATCCTCCCTCAAGGAAATTTCTCTTGCAAATATCATGCCATAATCCACCTCCAAGCCACCAAGAGGTAGGTGGAAAACATTCTCCCCATTTCACTGATGGCAAATATGAGAAACAACATATTACCTGATATCTTACATAAAGTTGAGGGTAAAGAAGAGATGGAAATACAGTTTGCAAAGCAGTCTTTGTTAAGTCACATGTCTCTGGGAGGCAGTAAAGTGGAACAGAATGGGTGCAGCATTTGCAACAAATTCTAGATCCCATCTTTGCTAGCTGCTGCCATCCATGTCAGGTCCTTCCCTTGATTTTGTTGGGTACCAAGCTTTGGTGACTTCCAATTGCATTGTGGTTTTTGGTTAAAAAGTATGACTGCCTACAACTTCACTATGTTCAAATAATTTTATGCATATTGAAAAAAACAAGTTTATTTTGCTTTTACCTACCACTGTCTTTCCCTTTGGAATACAGACTCAAGTAGGGGTGAGACAAGGGTATAGGCGGGAAGTTGGGGGGTAAATCCTAGTGGTAGAGAGAATACTGTATTCCCTGTTTCCAAAGGTTTACACAAGATTTTTTCCTTATTAAGATGAATGATCTTCCACTAGGTGACTTAACCCTTCTTCTGTTTACGCTATTTTTTCTTTGAGGTGGGATCTCACTATGTTACTCAGGGTGATCTCAAGCTGTTGGGCCCAAGCAATCCTTCTGCTTCAGCCTTCTGAATAGCTTCGATTAGAGATGCATGCCACCGTACAGGGTTTCTTTCTTATAAAGTATTGTGGCCTAGTTCTGCTACATCAGTGAATCAGTTAAGATTATGAATGAAATATCAAATGTAGGGAGAGAATAGCTTGAAGCTGGAATCCTGAACAATAGAGATATGTACAAGATATGGTCTGGGTAAAGAGAAGAAGAGAGAAGAAATCAATTAAATCCGGGGAGGGGAGAGGAAAAAGGGAGGTATAAGAAAGATGTCATTAAAGAAGTGATTTTTTTTTAGATCTTGAAGGACAAGTAAGGTCTCATGAAAGCAACATAAAATGAAAACCACTTCAGCCAGAGGAAGCCAAGGAGACGCAGAAGTGTGAACCACCATCACACTGAGAAGCAATCAATACCATGGCAGAACACACCAGGGGAGATGTGACTAGAAATAAAGCAGGAAACGGGCTTTTGATATTCTCAAGTAAAAGAAAGGAAGGACAGGATGAAGGGAAGGAGGAAGAGGGAGAAAAAGTGAGCAAGAGAGGAAGAGAAGAAGGAAAATTGTCAGAGACATTATTATAAAGTACATCTATGAGTTTAACATTTACATCCTTTGCTAGATGCAGATTCAGAAAACAAAACGTCTGTGCAAGGATGACCAGTTGGAAAGCGGTGGAGCTGGGGTTTGCAATGGACCCTCTGACTTATCAAAGCATGAATCCATGCTTATCCTCAGGTGTCACCCAGCAACACTGGGATAAGTGGGCATTTTCCTAGGGAACTTACTGAGCGAGGACCTGGCTTTCACTGACATTGGTGAGTACTGATAGATATGCTTCCAAATTTGTTCTATTCCTTTGGGCTTAAACTTCAACAGTTTGAATGAGATGGCTATTGCCTCACTCTCGATCTCCTTATCCTGCTCCCAAAGCACTGGAAACGTCCTTTGCAAGAAAAGGCAACTCAACAGACATTTACTAAAACACAGCTCTGACTTTAATTAGACCTATCATTTTGGTAAGACCCATAAAAATTTGCCTTTCAGGGTGTTTCATGTATTAAAATATGTTTAAGGGGTAGGGCTGAATAATTTAAGAGAGAGCTTGTGCTGGGGTATTAGAAAGATGTGGGTCTGAATAATCCTTCTGCCATTTTCAACCTGCATAATCTTTATTGTTAGTTAATTGCCCTCACATTTAAGTTTCTCATTATAAAACAGGGGCAATCATATGTTTTGAAAGGTTCGTTATAAAGACTAGATATAGTCACATGTGCAATGTTCCTACTGCAGTATCTGCTATGGGATCTTTGTAAGTAGGAGGTATATTTACCTATCTCCTGCACTCAGCTTCATATGAAAGAAAAATAGCCCCCAAGCTCACTGACCCCAGTCATGGAGCAAATACAAAGTAATTGGGAGGCTCTGGAGAATTTCCCAGATGGTTGGAACAGAAGTGGGAATTCTCCCCTGCTGCATGTCTGAGCACAAGACCCAAATGCAGACAAGTTCTGCAGAGCTTATGATTAATATATTGTTTCCCCTGCACCCATTTTGACTTTCTCCACCCATTCTACTAACCACGTCAGACTCCCTTGCCAGTCCAGATATAGGGTTTTAGAGGGAAAGAAGGCAAAATCTTTATCTAATGACAAGATTCTGTTTCAACTTCACAGCTAGGCTGATTCACAAAGGTTATCCCCAAGTTGAAGACTAGCTAGGATCAGCGGTGAAAGTCAACGGGCTTGGCCTGGGCACTGATTAAGCAGAACCAGTGCCAGCTGAAAATGACCACTGTGGTCATGCCACCTTGAGCAGGATACACATCAGTCATAGCTGGACTAGAGATGCATATTTGGAAAGCTTACCTTCACTTTGGATTCATACCAAACCAGCAAACAAGCCATGAAAAAGATACACAGGAAATCAAAGACACCAGTGGATGGATATCCTGCTATCAATTCCACCCTAGCTTCTCAACAATGTGACCCTAGTCCATAATTGGTGGATCATACTGAGCTGGTACATCTCAGAACCTTCCACCTTCTTCCTTTTTGTGCAAGTAGCCTCAACTCTCAAGGACCCACACTGTGGGCACAATAGGGGAATTTGTCCTGTTCATGGGTAATAGATGTTTGAGTGTATTTCTTGCACCATCTGGAGTATTCAGCTTCCTGGTGGGATAGGTCTGACCAAAGCTTTCTGTCATGCCAGCTTAGCTGACTTAGTTTGTTTCCTCTACACTTTGGACTGCCCAGTGTCTTCAGGTGGCTTGAGTCCAAGGCTCTAACTCAACAAGGTAAAGCTGTATGTAAGCAAATAGTTTAAATTATAGAGGTGGAATCTACAGAAAAAATTAAAACATGTTTCCCCAATTAACCTTGCCTCTCCACTTTAAAACTCTTTAATAGTTTCTCATTGTCTTGGGAAAAAAATACTGTCTTGACTTTGCCTATCAGGTTGACATACTATAGGCATTCCTGGCCTCTCCAGTCTGACTTCGAATATGCGCTGTTCTCCAGCTGCACAAGTCTCTATTAGTTCCTTAATTACTCCTCTGTTCAGAATGTTCTTCTTTTTCGTTCTTCTTTTACAAACTCTAATCTACTTTCAGATATCAGGTTTAGAGTCCTCCAAAGAATCTTTCCCTGAGCCCTTTGGTTGGTTATGTTTTGTTTTTGTTTTGCTTCTATGAATACTTTCAATGTACTGCTAAGCAAAAACATAATAGATTCATTGGATATGTGAAAATGACATTACACTATACCAGTTATTTTTCCTCTGCAGAAAAAAAATCAAGAGAAAATGTGACTTCTCTCCTATTATCATTAACACAACTTGCCCCAAGAAAAGAACAAAATTAAAAAATAAAGAGTTAGTGGGTAGGCATGGATTTTTTAAAAAATAATATCTTTTTTCATTTCCTGATATGTAAATACAAAGTCTAGGGAAACTGACTAAAAACCAAATAGGAAAGTCTAGTAATTTCTTACTCTTCTGATTTTCTGCAGCACTTATGATCTCTATGACTCATTTGTCATGAGTAAATGTCTTGTACTTTTTTTCCTTGCATGCACTTCTCTCTTTTTTTACAGCTTTATTGAGACATAATTTACATACTATAAAATTCACCCATTTAAAATGTACAACTAATGGTTTGTTTTTAGTATATTTACAGAGTTGTGCAACCATTATCATTATCTAATTTTTGAATATTGTCATTACTCCAATAAAAAACATCACAGGCTATTTTTAAAACACACTTTCTTGCGCAATCATGTGTCTTTCTTATAGAGTACCAATCTCATTTTAAATACACATTTATTAATGTTATTGTTCAGTTAATATACATATATTGCATTAAAACGCAAGCATGAGAACAGAGTCTGTGCCTATTTTGGGGTCAACTTTCTGTCACTAATGACTGCAGACTACTAAGCTTTTAGGAGAAATTTTATAGATGTTACAGGATTAGACTTACAAGCCATAGTGTTAGCATCTATACAGGTAGATGAAAATATATATCTCACATGATACTTTGAGTGTCAAAAATACAATGTATAAAGGTAGATGAAAATATACATCTCACATGATGCTTGGAGTGTCAAAAACACAGTGTATATGAAAGCAATTTCTAAACTGAAATACCATGTAAGTCTTAGGTATTATTTAATAAATACTTTCAATTCATGGAAACTGAATAGGAAACAAGAACAGGGGAAGGTTAAATTTCCCAGAGTCCTTTGTGTCCCTTTCGGACCACAAAGGCTGCTTTCATGACTACTTTTGGATAACGGGATGTGAGCAGAAGTGATATGCACCACTTGCAAGTCCAGCCCTAAAAATCTTCATGAGGTTCTCATAGCAAAAACAAAAGGAGCTGAAGACAGTAGTCACACGATGGAAGAACCATGGGCCCATCTCTTTGAAGGAAACTTCTCAGGAAAGCAATCCAATCTGCAACAAACTGTGCCATGAGGGAGAATTCAACTACTTTGTGTGCTAAGTCACTGAGATTTCCAGATTGTTGGTCGTACGGAAATCAAAACAAAAGGATCATAACAAAATTATATATAAATCATAACAAAAAATAAAATAAGTGGCATTGATAAAGCAGATGAGCCTTAAAGAAGCTGACACAAGCTAAAAGCGTAAATCTCCAGACTATGCAGTTGCAAGACATTTAATTTCATTCCCTTTTCTAGTTGTTTGGGATACAGATAGTGTGCTTAGTCAACCAACAGCTCTAACAGAAAAGCTTGCAAAGTAGAACCTTAGTAGTGTATGTTGGCTACTCATGACTGCCTTTGGCAAGATGTTATAAAATTTGAACTCAAGAAAGAATTAGATACTTTGCAGGCAGACATTAAAGAGAATAGATAAAGTCTAGAAATTCAAGCTCTTTTCAGGTTTAAAAAAGTGGACAGATTCTAGACTTCCATAAGTAAGATGTGAGATACTTAAAGACTTTAAAATGCAAAGTCTAGGAAAAACCCTTCAGTTAGATGAAGTGATTCAGAGAAATGATAAATTCGAATTCAATCAATCCAATTCAATTTTGATAACTTCTAGGTAGCTTTTATTAAGACAGAGAGGTAAGGGTATGAAAAAGCAAAACAATAAAACAGTTCTGAAACCATGTCTAGGCAAGGATTTAGGATATGATTATTAGACATGGAACTGGGAAGTAATAGACATTGGAAACTCTAAAAGTTTTGAAAGAATTGCATTTGCAAAGAAATCACAGACTCATTCCAAAAGTTTTTGACCTTTTGAGTCTTGAGGCAACCTTTGGCATCCTAACCTATGACAACCAGGAAGAAAGGATCAAAACCCATAATAATGGTATGCTCTCCACCTTCACTTTAGATATCTTCAGAGAAACTGCCAAACAAAGAGAAGACTCTCAAGGGTGGAGCCACAGGCCATGGGATATCAAAGACAAAGGAGTTCCTCTCTGAGAGAGCAAAATCAGAGCCTAAAATAAGCTTCCACCAACCCAGATTAGATAGAATTCATAAGATTGTGTTCCCATGAAATACCAGAACAATTATGACCAATGTTGTAGTTTAAGTCCTATAGGAAATAGACACCGAGACCCTGAGATATGTATGCCAGACTATCTGAGAAGTGCCATTGGAAACACCATCACTAAGGACTGTGGGAAGTAGGATTAGGCCGAAAATTTGAACCGGCAAAAGGACTCAACCAATCCAATGGGAGTTCAGGGGGTGGGAGAGCCCTTTAGAGTTGTCCCTAATGAAGCAATGGTGTTATGTCTTTGGATCTCATACTAGTCGCTGGTGCAAGCTGCCACAGGAGGGGTCATACCCTTGGTTGAGGCAGCTTTCTTCAGATGGCAGTTCTTGGAGAGAGGCTCATCTATGAGAGCCATCAGCAGCCAATAATATTGACAGCTGGAGGGATTGGGCCTTGGTCCTGAAGGGAAGTCTGGGAAGGGTCCCATAGTGTCCCCTATAACTAGTAATTTATGTGTCTCTTATTTTTCGTCTTCATAAATGTGGGTGCAGATTGCAATCATCCCATCCCTATTCTACTAATATATGTCTGCTGAGGGTAGACAGGGAGGGAGATTGAGTCAGATACATATCTTCATGAATTATAAGATCACAAGGACACACATCTGGATCTAGAGGAGAGGCCTACACATCATCTAGAGATCTGGGTGTTTTGAGAAGGACGTTGAATTGCTTCCCATAGGGAGAAGGCAAGCATATTTTATGTCTAAAAGGAAGAATAAAATTGATCCTTGGTGACCAGACAGGATTAATCAGAGACTGACTTGAGGCTTTCCAATTCCATTCCCCCTTTGAGGGGACACAAGAGAACCTTATTTCTAGCTTCTTTTGCATTTAGGTTATATCTAGTTATGGCCAATAAAATGTGGGGATAAGAGAAAGAAGCCACTTCCAGGTATGCTTCTGGAAGTCAATAAGGGCCTCAGTCTACTATCACCCCATCCATGAAGCTGGTATGAAAGACACCCAAGGTGGTAGAGCTATTTTATAGATGATAATACAATGAGACAAATTATAGCAAGAACTGGAACTTCTAAATGATTCTTTGGAAGAGAGCCATCCCACCCACGGTGGATGGTGATGTGGGGGAGAAATAAACTTTTGCAGTGCTAAGTCCCTGAGGTTAAGGGGTTGCATGTTAGCTGTTACGAGGGATAACTAACCTGGATTATACAGAAAACATAATTTTGTATGTGTTTCTGAATTTAGAAGAATGGCTAAGAAGCCAGGCTTGGTGGCTTAGCCTGTAATCCCGTGCCTTGGGAGGCTGAGATGAGTGGATTGCCTGAGCCCGCAGGTTCGAGACCCACCTGGGCAACTTGGCAAGCCCTCATCTCTACAATAAATCAAAAAATTAGCCGGGCATGGTAGCACACGCCTGTAGTTCCAGTTACTTGGATGGCTGAGATGGAAGGATCGCCAGAGCCCAGCAGGTGGAGGCTGTGGTGGCCAGGAGCGGCCACTGCACTCCAGTCTGGGTGACAGAGTGAGACTCCAACTCAAAAACAAACAAACAAACAAAAAAGAATCACTAAGACTGCCCAGAAGTCACAAAAAGGTGAAACCTCTCCAACTTGAAAGAAAACATTCAATTGAAAGTGAGAAAAATAGTGTCTGAGACTGCTTTTTACACATAAATAGACAATAAAGATACATAAGTTTTAGTGTCTTCATAGACCTGAAATACGAAGATAACAGTTAAAATTTTTAACCTACAGGTCACTTTCTCAACATGCAAAATCATGTTTTGGTAAGCTTAGTAGGGTCTCTAATAGATTCATATACATTGTAACTCCCAGCTCCCCATGTCCGCCACTGCCACCTGCCGCTACCCACCCCTACCCATGTTCTTTCAGACCCTCAGAAAATCACATAAATACCTTTCTAATCTTTTTTCTCACGTAGTTAAGGAAAATATTCTTTTCCAAGCATGTACAGATAGATGTCCTTTCGCATTGAAGGTTCTGCCTCCATGGATTCAACCAACCAAAACAAACAAAAAAAGTATCGAAATATCCAAGCAAAAAATAACTGCACCCATATGGAACATATATTAACGTCCCCAAACAATACAATAGAACAATGATGTAAACAGCATTGACATTGTATTAGGTACTGCAAGTAATTCAGACATAATTTAAAAGTATACAGAAGGATGTGTGTAGGTTATATGCAAATACAACCCCATTTTATATCAGGTACTTGACCTCTGTGGATTTTGGTATCCAAAGGAGGTCCTGGAACTGATGCCCCACGGATCCAGAGGGACAGCTGTACAGTATACATTCACAAAATCTCATCTCTACCAACGTTTGTTGGAAAACAGCATGGAAAACATTTTTATAGGCCATAAAGTTGCTTTGATAGCTTTCATCACCAGAGAAGGAAGATAAAGCCAAGTGGGTGTGGGAAGTATTAAGAAGATAAAAGTCGGGTATGCATTTTGGCTTCTCCTTCTCTCTGTGCCGAGCCTTATTAGTGGAGAGCTTTGAGGCATCTCTAAAGGGAAAGTGATGCCTCCTCCCAGAACTGCAGCAATTCCAGTCACAGATGCTGATCAGCAACAACAAACAAAAGCTTCCAGCCTCCATCTAAGTGGCAGTATCCCCAAGACACAAGTGCAGTAAAGAATGCACAGCTAGGAGTCATGCATCATCATCCATATGCTGGGGTTTTACCATTTTTAAAGATCAAAACAGGTGTTTAAAACAATCTCTTTTGCGCAAAGGTCTGGAATCAGGAGAAAAGCACTGTTTCTCTGTTTGCAGGAATCAGTTGCTCAGAGGGGAAAAAAATAGCTGATTAAAATTTTATGCCGTAATTTTGCAATTGATCATTAGTGCCACAGAGGGCATAGTACAAATTTATTTTCCAACCACTTGGAAGAAAAGATGCATCTTGAAAGAGGGTATTTTTAGCATAATAAGTGATTGTGTGGTTATATATAGATTTTGTTTCGCTTTCTTCCAACTGTGAATGTGATTGTGTTCATATGTTTGGGAAATTTGCATATAATCTGTGCTATTTGTATCACAGCCAAATCACTTGAATTCAAGCTCAAACTGCTCCCTGAAATAGGACTGAAGCCCACTGAGATAAATATACTTATCTTTTATTTCTGAAGGCCAAAATCCAGGAGAACATCTTCCCTTATTCCCAAATTTGCCCGTCTGGCAAATTTACTAATAATTATCAAGTTTTCACTGCTAGGAAAACCAACAATTGGATAAAGCATCAACGATTGTGCTCTATAGCCTGGGAGTAAAGAGAAGAACAACCCAGCAAAAGTTATTGACTTCCTACTGCAGTCCAGTCTGAATTCAGTTAACAACAACAACAACAAAATCTTACTTGTGAAACTTAGTAGAACTTTTCTGCAACCGTAAAAAAGGCCTTCATATACTTTTTTAACTGAAATGTTATTTACATACCAAAAAATTCACTGTTCTAATGTATCGAATTTCATCGTTTTAGGATAGTCACAAAGTTGTGAACTCACCACCAGTATTTACCGACACAACGTTTTCATTACTCCAAAAAGTATGACTTTAATACATTTACAGTCACTTCTCATCTCTCCCTCCCTCCGGTCCCTGGAAACCATCAATCTACTTTCTGTATGGATTTGCCTTTTTAGGATATGTCACATCAATGATGCCATACGATATGTGTTCTTTTGTGCCTGGCTTCTTCCAGTAACCTCATTCGATGGATAAGGTAGCTAGGCCAGTGGTGGGGAAAAAAATTGCCCAAGTCATATGAATTTTTCTGGGCATGTCCAGAACTAGAACCTGCTCTTAGGAGAGCTAGATTTGGCAGACAGAAGCTGAGCACTTGCCAGGAACTCTGATCTGAAGGGGGCTTTCAATCTCATTGGAAATGTCACTGCATAGAGAAAATCGTGTGCATTGTAACCCTCCTCTGAGAATGCTACAGAAACGTGGAGAAAAGATTTTGTGAGAAGTATGAGCTCACTGCACAGAACGTTCAGTTCCCCAAAGATGGCATCTACACTGTCTATGATGACTATGGAGTTGGTGAAGCACGTGGCATTTGTGCTGCCGTGTCAGTATATAACATTGGAACTGAGTCCTCCAAAAGAAGCCTTGAACAAATAAGTAACAACCATATTTAGGAGGACATGCTAGAGAATTCACCTGCCCCAGTTCTCTCATTTCCACTTACGTTTGAGAGTCAGGCCTCAGCTTTAACACCAAGGTCCTCACTTTGAAATTGGTGCAAAATTGATTTTGGCTTTGGTAAAACCTCATTCCTCCTGGAATATCCCCTCTTGGACTCAAAGCCTCTCACCCTCTTGTTGCATGAAATCAGTCTACTTCCATCTTTACGAACTTACAGACTGTCTTGCTTCCTTCAAATCTCAGAGAACCTACCATGTCCATGGATGGTAACCCACATTAGGTTCCAAGGGAACCCACTTCAATACCCTCTCCCTAAAATCCTAGGGTACCAACCCCATCATTTTTCTTCACTTCTGTATCCACCAGGGCTCAGTTTACAATCTTAGACCTCTTCAGAGCTACTCTGGTGTGGAATGCACTGTTTGCCCATGACTGTTTTTTTTTCTCAGATAATTCTTTCAGAAACTCCAGCATTCCAGTCTGCCTTCTCTCATCCCTTAAAGACTAGAGGCCTTGAGACCACAGTTCTTCCCCAGCCCTAAGTAAGCCAAGGTGCTTCCTAATCGATCATTAGTCATAGATTATTCCCCAGAATTTGGAATTCTGAGCTCGATTGCTAGAAGAACATGAAAATAGAAGTAAAATACAGTACTGCAAAGGCGAATGGCCAGAATTTATAACCCAGTCTTGACTATTTCTTAGTAGTAATGTGACCTTAGTCAAGAATCTAAATTTCTCCAGGCCTCAGATTTTTTTAATCTGTAAATTGGGAATAATAGTACTTATTTCCTATGAAGTCATTCTAAAGACGAAAAGACTTTATCTGAAACACTTACATAAATATTTGTAATATAAAATTATATAAAAATTATAATAATTATTTTATTTCCTCTACACATAAGTAGCTCAAAATGCAACATTTATATAGAAATGCTAAAGTTTTTGTTTTCAAACACTGAAATATCAGCTAGGAGGAAAATTTCTAGACTGAGAAATAGGTGGCCTAGAATCTAGTTCTGATTCTACTACTAAATAATTATTAAAAATATGTGCCGAATTTTCTCTAGGGGGCTAAATATTTCCCCATACTCATGCCTACAATATATATATTGATACATGCTGTCTTTACAAGTGAGGATACAAAACTCTAAGTGATCACAGATGCCAAATTAGTGGCTTTCTAATGAATGAGATCTTCGTAAATGATTCTTTTCCCTAAGGCTGATTAATTCTTTAGCTCAGCAGCACACATTCATCTTCCTGAGTTGTCTTTGCTCCTGCTCTTAAAGAAAAATTCCATCCAGTCCATTACTAAATGGTGATGGGAAATAATGGCTTACAAAAATCAGGATGTCGGAAAAGTTGGTTAAATGGGGCTGTGTCTACCCAAAGGTGCTTTCTACGTGCCTCTGGCTGAATTCTTCTTTTTGATTGTTTGTTTGAAAGCAGGATTTATGGAGAAGACAGAAATGCTCCCACAGGGGGAGGGAATCCGAGGGGGTTGCCCGGTTGAATTCTTTATTAAGCACTGAAAAAGATCACTTCCTTCCAATCGGTCTCCCAAGTAGTGTAACCCAGTGGTCTAGGAGAGGCATACACATTCTTGTAGTCTATCCAGAAAGTGCAGTGCACCCAGTTTATCTTTTATGTCCCTAAAGACCCTGTCCATGTGGTTGTCTCAATTTTAATCATTAATTTAGTCTGTCTCCTAAGGGGTTATAAAAGAAGGGACTGGGTTTTGTGCACTTTAAATTGCCAGTACTCAGCATTCATCAGTGCATTAAAACGTGTTTGCCTTCTGTGAGTACTTTTGGTGCATCAGGTCAAATCCCTCTTTATTCAAGGCATGCATTGGTCCTTTTTCATGTATTCCCACCTCTGCCTGGAATGATTCCCCCTTCTTTTGCCTTTCATGAGTCATTCAACTCAGACATCACTTCATCTACTGTGTCATCCTTAAGTCTTTTAGATTCTCCCTTCTCTGTGTCACAGTATATTTTCATATGGAGGTCAAAGATTTCTCCTGTGGTTATTCTTATATTCTTTGAAATGATCACACTGATTTTTTTTTACTTTTAGGTAATTTATTAATGTACAAGTCTAGTTTGCTCAAGGATGTGCGCTCCTCAAAAAAGATAAAGGTGCCTCCTTTATAGTACTCCCCCAGCCACATAAAGGATTCTCTATCAAATTTGTTGGTTGGAACTGCATTGAACTGAATTGAATTGCACTGAGCTCAAATTCATAACGAATATTCATTACTTTGTAGAGTATGTAGTATCATTGATATGGTCAAATGAAATGGGTTGATTACAAAACATAAGTAGTTTATCCTTCCTCTGGGAGTTTTATAAACAATGTTTGCCATTACAACGTGACATTCTAAAATATCATTGGAAGTTTCCTCCTTGATATTTTCTTCCTTTCTGCACAGGAAGAAGCATCCATTTGTCAAGAGAAAAATAAGATTCTAGAAGAAGAAAAGGAAAATTAGTCGATAGTCAACCTTTGGCTTTCAGAATAAGATGTAAAACCCAAAGTAAGACAAAAGTCTTGCAAGCAGAATTGTGTGTGTCTCTGTGTGTGTGCATGCATGTGTGCATACATGCATGAAAGGGAGGGGGGGACTTCAAATTCAAACATCTCCTTTTGTGTAGTAAAAACAAATCTTGAAGGTGTGAACATGAAGTATTACTATAAGCTATAGATAGAGAGAACTCAGCCAAAGATGTTTTCCCTCGTATCAAAAAGGGGTAGACAACTTTTCTATTTCAAGTGTGAAACAGTGGTTAGAAGAATTGTGAAGGGATTCTCTTTTGATTTTGCAGGGATTTAGAGCCTCTAACACCTAAAATCTCAACTATGGGGTAGATGTTCGTGAAGAGGGGGAGCCCTGGCTATTGAAAATACAGATGGGTCACATGAGGAGCTCAAAGCAGACAGGGCGCTTTTTTCTCCTTCCCACTTGAGGTGAAACTGTCCAAAATGGGTGATTAAAGCCAACTACCATAGTGACATGAACACTTTAGACAGAGCACAGGCGTGAGGAGTGCATTTCTACTTTACTGCCTCTAGTGAGCAGAACATTTCTGAACACCTTATGAAGGATCCAAAAGACCATGGGAAGTGCTGGTGGCCAAGGCTGTAAACGGTGCAGGGCCGAGCACTGAGGTCGCAAAGTAGTGTTTCTAATTTAAGGAGTGAATGGGAGATGCAGCTAGAGCCAAGGTGGACTCCTGTGGGAGCTAGGGTAGCTTTCCAGAAGAGGTTACTGAACATAACTGGTGCCAAAATAGCTTTATCTTAATAATAGATCATTCCTCAGAAGAGCCCTTGACCAACTATGAAGGAGAAAATGCATGCAAGAAGAGGGCAGTACAAAAGCATAGAAGCTTTTTCTTCTGTCCAGGTACCACTTAGGATAGGAACCAGATAAGAGAGATTTCTTAACAGAAGAGAACAATAGCCTTGTGGGAAATTATAACTTTGAACTCACAGGTTATCTGTCCTAGTAAGTGTAAGGCAATAGAATAGGTAAAGGACTGCTTTAAACTGGAAGGGAATTATAACACCACCATCTTCTTCTGACATCAGCAGGAATGGGGCCTGCACAAGATAGAAGGTGTTTTAGAAAAGGAAGTTGCCTTTTAATCTTTTTTTAAAAAATGAGTATTGCACTGGAGTCACAATTTACATGAGTGTTTGTCATGTAAATTGTAACTTCACTGCACATTGTTTGGGTCAACACAATCATTTTTTAGAAGGAAGAATTGCCTAGATGGAAGGTCTCTTCTAGACCTGCTGTCTGACCTTTGTGTGCAAACCATAGTTAAACTATCAAAAAGACTTCATGAAGAGCCCAGGAGTACATTAGCAGCCCAGAAGATAAAAGGTCAAGAATATGGGCTATTTCGATATAGATGAAATCTGACAGATGAAACACTATAGTAATCTAATAAGACCAAGAAGGAACGATATTAAAGTCTATAAGCCAAAAAACCCTATGTCCCAGTTAATTCAGTCAGGCAGGGAGACAACCTTTCTCTTCACTGCCTTTTTGTTCTATTAGGGCCCACAATAGATTGAATGATACCCACCCACATGGGTAAGACTAATCTGCTTTACTTAAAACGGCCTACCAGTTCAAATGGTAATCTTTTCTAAAACCATGCTCACAGCCACACTCAGAGTTAATGTTTAGCCAGATACGTGGACACCCAGTAGCCCAGTCAATTTGATCTCAAATTAACCATCACATGCGACATGCTAATTTTTTAACAATTATTAACCTTATGGATCCAGGTACAGAAAACAATGATCATGCCAGCTGCCTCCGAGTTGTTCTCACATCCATTCATTTGATGTCACCGCAAGTAGGCCAGTCTTTAAAAGGGATGTTTTATTTCTGACGTCACTTAATAGATGGATTTAGTGGCAGCTTTCATCTCCTTTTTGCCAATGACAAAAGTATATGCAATTTTTTTTGCTGTCCCATTGACATATGCCTGAGTCATCAAATGAAACATCAGCCCCATGCCAGCTCAGCAGTCACTTATAATCTGTTGTTTGCAGCCTTGTCACACAGATGCAGAGGTTTCATCAACCAGCATGTCTCCCAAGAATGGTGCTTCTCTTTTGAGGTAAAGGTGTGACTTTGAAACAAGAAATACTCAAGTCACAGATTCATGGACCCAAGTCACAGTTTTGTGTTTGCCATTTACTTTGAACATGTCTTGTCATTATTTCTTTATATCTGAAAAAATAGAAGACAGCTAGTATCATCTTCAAAGCTTCCTACATGCTCAGAAAAACAATTAAGTATGTGTTTTAATTGTTATGACTGCTGTTTTAGAAAATATTAGCATGCCTATTGGTGATACTAGCTGAAGACTAGAAGCAGAAATAAATAAGATGCAGTACTTGCCACTGAATATCTCAGGGTCTAATAGGGAGGCATATGAATCATTAATCGCAATAAGCTGTAATGAGTGCTAATGAAGGGATACACTTGATCTAACCCGTTCACGCCATCAAATTATGAGATTCAGGTTGCTACAAAATGAATACACAAGTTTAGAGGGTCTTTTAAGGATATAGATAACTGGTTCCTTTCCAAGTGAAACCCATGACCTCTGTTTTAGGGCATGATTGCAAGGATCTAACTCACTGTACCAAACAAGAATCTCTTTTTTAAAAATGTGGGAACAGAAGAAAGAAAAGTTAGACTTACAAGGAATGATAAAGGAACTCTGGCAAAGTCCATGGCTTAATGTTTTTGTTTGTTTGGGGTTTCCATTATATAACACAGAGTCTGACACATTACCAGTGCTCAAGTACATGTCCATTCATTCATTCACTTATTCAACAAATACATATTGAACATCTCCTGCATGTCAATTGCTGGGACGCAATGGTGTATAGGCATTCAAGGTCCCTGTCCTCAATGCACTTATATTAAGATGAAAGAAGATGGACAGTAAACTAGTAAACAAAATATTTTGGTAAGTTATACGAAGGAAAGAAATGATGACAAAGAGTTTGGAGAGGGGTGTTACATGAGATAAGAGGATCTGGGATGGTTTCTCTGAGAGGTCTGAAGCGGAAATAATAGAAAGGCCTTGGGCAGAAATTCCTTGGTGCAGGAAGAGAAGAAACAAGATTGCAAGGATTATATGTGCTGAAGGAAGAAGATGGGCCGACACGATTTCGTAGAGGTGAGTAGAGGAGGCATGTGTAGTCAAGTAGGAACCTGATAACACAGCTGCAAGTGACAAAGAACAGTGAAATATCAAGGATTATGCCTACATTTAGTTAAAATAAATGGGAAGGAAGAAAGTAAAAAAGAAAAAAGAAGAAAGGAAGGAAGGAGGGAGGGAAGTAAAAAAGGAAAGAATGAAGAAAAGAAAGCGAGGAGTAGGGAGGGAAGCAAGGAAGGAAGGAAAAAATAAATAGCAAATTGATTTAATCAATGCTGACTTATATTTTTGTGTTAAACACAAGAAAAAATGTATCTTTTTCTGGAGCCTGTAACCTAAAACGTTATGCTGAATTTTATGATAAATCAAAGTGAAACAAAAAAGAATACGTGATTGGAATGAATACAAGCTCTGGATTGAAATAGAGGTCTGGATACTTTGGGCAGGTAATCATTCTCTCTCTGTGATTCCACACAGATGGAAGGAAAGCCCTATTTTCAAAAGTGAGTAGAATCCACCAGGTTACCAAATGGAAAAATACATTTTAGTTAGGGAGAATAGTGTACACTCATGGAGAAATAAACGGCCACACACAGGCAGCATCTCTTCATAGTTCAGCAAAACTAGAAGACAGAGTAAAAGGGAGGGAACATTGAGAGAACTGGAAAGTCAGGTAATATCAGATCAAGTCAATTTGTTTGTGTGGGGATCTTACTGTCGCCCAGGCTGGGGTGCAGTGGCATGCTCATGGCAACCGCAGCCTTGGCCTGCCGGACTCAGGTGATCCTTCTACCTCAGCCTACCAAGTAGCTAGAACCACAGGTGTGTGGGCAGTGGATCATGCCTGTCATCCCAACACTTTGGGAGGTGGAGGTGAGAGGATTGCCTAAGCCCAGCAGTTCAAAACCAGTCTGGACAACTTGGCAAGACATCATCTCTACAATAAATCAAGTCACGTGTTATGTGCTGAAAAGGAACTCACTGATAGCTAATGCTCAGCTCAGCTCTGCTGATCTTCTGCTTGTCCCTCAAATAAGCCAAGCTCCTTCTTGCCTCAGAAGCTTTGTGATAATTTATGCCTCTTGTGCCTCCTGCCCCAGACACTCCTGTGCTGGCTTCTTTGCACCAGTCATCAATCAAGTTTCTACCAAAATATCACCTCCCCAGAAAGGATTTGACTTGCAGTTCATTCTGAAATGGACTCACTCATGTCTCTCCAATAACCTTGTTTTGTTTTCTCTTTAGAGTTTTCTATGACCTGGAATCGTCCTGATTATAATGTGGTTATTTACTTACCTACTGCTTTCTTCTACCAGGATAAAAGCTCAATAAGAAAAGACATCTTTTCTACTTTATTTACCATTGCATTACTAGCACCAGTAACAGAACAGGAGACACCCATTAAATGTTTGTGGAATGAATGAATGAATGAGAAAGCACTATTTAGGGAGAATTATGGTCTGACTTGCATTTTTTAATTTCATTTTGGGTGCAGTAGGGTAGGATTGTATCTTTCTGAAGGACGCAGTTCTACAGTATGTGAGATTAATTTTAAAACACACAATTAAAATAACCTTGAAAATGGATTCGAAATGTGCAAGTTTAATTTTGAGACTGATATTTATTCCTCAAGGACAGTATGTCCAGTATCCTTAGAGGGTTTTTTTTTTCTCTTATTCCAGAAAAGGATACGTCCTTCTTTCTGCACGTGATACCCTATTTAGCAATCCAGAGGATTGTCAGCACATTACTAAAATCGAAATTAGTGGAGAGATGAGAGAAATCACCTGAACTCTTTAATTGTTTGTTCTTATCTAGTTGAGTACTGCTGAATTTGTATAAGTTTAATGCTCGTATGATAAGATATCGCTTTGTGAAAGGTAGACATGGAATGTCTAAGTTTTGAGGCTTAGAGACCTCTTTTAAAAATTAAAAAAGAAAGATATTTAGTCCTCTCTTGAAATGAAAAAAAAGGAGGGAAAAGAAGCCTTCTGTTTCTTTCAATCCCGTGATACCCAATTCATGTATTTGCAATATTTACGCAGTGAACTGAATATGATTTGGGTTGGTTTTGGATCCACTTTCTTTATCCCAGGTATAACTTGAATATCATTGCAGACGATATCTTGGAATTAGAAGGCCAGCATGTGACTCAGTGCATCTACTATTTTGTTTTTCAATTTTATTTTATTATAGAGATGTGGGGTCCAAGGAAGTGTTAACTACACAAGTAGGCTGCATGCAGGTGAGGTTTGGGCCTCCAACTGACCCTCACTTTCTCTGGCTTAGGACCATGTACCCTTTGTGTTGCTAGATGTCCCCTTTCTTCTTCCTCCCTCCTTCCCCAAGCAGTGCCCAGTGACTGCTGATCTCTCCCTTGTGGCAATATGGCATGACTAGTGTTCAGGACCCACTTATGAGTGAGACCAGGCAGTATTCAATTTTTGTTTCTGTGATAGATCACTCAGTATGTTGGTCTCCAACTGCACCCAGTTTGCTGAAAAGTTCGTGGTTTTGTTCCCATTTATGGCTGCATAACATTTCATCATGTATATGTACCACATTTTTTTATCCAGTTCACTTTTGATGGGCAGAGAAGTTGGTTCCATGTTTTTGCTATTGTGAGTAACGCAGCTATAAACAATAGTGCAGACATCTTTTTTTGTACAATGATTCATGTCCCTCCAGGTATATTCCCAGGAGAGGTAATTTTGGGTCATATAGAAGGTCAATTTTTAGTTCTTTTAGGAAATGCCACACTGCTTTCCATAGAGGTTGAACTAGTCTGCAATTCCAACAGTGTAGAAATGGTCTCTTTTCTCTGCACCCTGGCCAGCATCTATTTTTTTTTTTAATTTATTGATAAGGGTCTGGTTCTACTATTTCTAGTGACTTGGGTGCTTAGAGTTTTCACTTCATCATCCCTTTGTCTTGTTCCTGGTCACTCCCATAAAATATGAAAATCCTTAGAGGAGACAGTAACAAAAAAGAGTGAAGATTCAATAGTTTTCTTCCCTTTCCTATCCCAAAAAAGATTGCATTTGAAAGTTTAGTGAAGATCAAGTTATTCATCTAAATATCAGTCCTCAAATACTGGCCTCTTCCTCCTCCTCATAAACATTTAGTCAAATTTGGTCTTTTCTTCTAGGCAGCAAGCAAAGGGAGAAATACTAGCTCGCCATATCAACCAGTTTACCACACATTGCCGTCTAACTTGAAGTGGAGAGGCACTTCTGTCCTGAATGAGGATTAGTGTGTAAAAGACTTTTGAAGAGTGCTGGAAACAGTTGATCAGCAGTCACATGTTCTGTACTTCCATTTACCCTTTGCCACCACTCCCTCTATTGTCTTCCCACTCCCCAAATCTCATTCCTTATAAACGTGAGAACAAACCAGGGAATCAATTCAGATTTTGAGAGGTAGGAGCTGGTTTAACACTGTGGGCTAATTGGTTGAAGAGAGACTGAGGCACCCAAGAAATGATCCAGTACAACCAGGCACCAGCCCTCACTCTTCTCATCGTAACTAGAAAGGATTTATTTCTGCCTCTGTCCAATGCTAAACAGTCAGATACAGCAGATATCTCAATGTTTCTGGTTCAATATGAAGGGCTGATAGACACATTTGGTCTATGAAAATTTGAGTATTAAACAGAATACCATTTCAATAATGCTTTACAAATCACAAAACATTTTTGCCCCACAAGTGCATAATAATTCTGCACAAAATCTAGTGTCTACAAAGATGAGTAGAGCTCAGAGAGCCAAGGCTCAGCTTTCCATCCTGGACTGAAACTGGTCTGTGGGGATTCTCGGGCTTCCTGCCATTGAAAGTTGCAAATATGAGTGATTTATTAAACCTTCCAAAGCCTCATTTTTTCCATATGAAAATTAAGGATAATAATAGACCACATCTCATAAAGTTCTGAGGGGATTTAAGGAGATAGTATAACAGAATGATTAACATAGTAAGAGTTAACAGTCTATGTATATTATCTACCTAATTATGTTAAAGAGACATCACAACAAAGAAGGAATGAGGAGATGATTCTCATTTTTTTGTGTCCAAAAACAGAGTATCAGGAGCGCCGAGCAACTTGGCTAAAGTTAAAAATGTCTTGAAGTCTTGGGTCTAGGTTCCAAGCCCCAAACCTTATTTTGTTTCCAAGCTTCTGGGGCTCAGTAAAGGAACTGGGGCTAAGTGCTCATATGGAAGTGAACCTGTCTGTGCCTATAAGAATTACCACTGTGGAACCCTTTTAAAAGTAAGCCTGATGGAAAGAGTTTCCAACTCTTTTATTTCCATTTTCATCCTGGTGAACCAAACAAGTACATTACAAGCCTAACTTACAAGGATTTGACAGGAGGATCACCTTTTACTATTTGAGTTACTAATGGGATAGCAAACAGTGCTGTGATTTACTTTGTACTCTGATAATATCTTGGCTCAAAGAGTCACACAGGCCTTTCCAAACATTAACTTATCCCCCCCTCCCAGCATTTTCTGTGGGGTCAGAGAAGGTTAGCATTTCCTTTGTTTTATAGATGAGAAGACTGAGCTCTAAGAGGGTTCGGCATCCCGCCAAGGTCACCCCGCAAGCCAGTGTGCGGACTGTCCTATCTGCTGCTGCCAGGTACAGATGCTCCAGGAACTCAACCAGGGAAATTTGTCCAGGATGTTTCTCAGTCTGACCCAGAACTGCCACCAGATTTCATTGGTGTTGCTTTTCTATATATCTCAAGCAATGCCCAGAATAAACAAAACAGGGTGTATGGCAAACTTGGCTTCTGCAGGACTGTGGAGCTACACAGAGTGAGTGAATAGGAGCAAGCCTAAAACAGAATGTGTTCTTTGACAGCAAATGTTTCTTATCACATTAAGAGTGAGTGGGGAGACTGATTTATTTGTTTTAAAAGTTAAGGTGGAACAATATAGGGATAAGGTATACACATGTGGGCCAGATTTCAGCATCTCTTCTGAATACAAGGAATAGATTCATTCCGTTGGGAACCCACAATGGCTGAGTTCTAGGCACTGCTTTAGATGTTTTCACTTAAGTCATCTCATTTAATCATTACAACAACCCTGGTTTCTGTGCAATATTGAGCTTTGAAATGGAGGCAGGAGAAAGCCTCGATAAATCACGTATTCTTTCAAAAGTCATCTTTCCACTGAGTCCTCTTTGGGCTACTTTTCCTAAAATCATGACCTCTTTTACTCTCCTATCCCCGTTCCTGTGTACCAAAAGCTAATATGTATGTGTGTATCCACAGTCACATATGTGTGTATATGTGTGTATATATATATGTGTGTATATATATATCATATATATCAAATGACTGTTAAATTAATAAATGGATGCATTTATGTTCTCTGACAACTCATAGCTCTCTTAGTAGTATGCAATGGCATTTGCAGTTTTAAATGTATTTGTGTGGTTATTTGATTAAACTTTATCTCACCTTCTAGAAAGACCTGTGAAAACAGAGGGTGTTTCTGCTTGATTGTAAAGTATATACAGCACCTAAGATGATCCCAGGCAGAAAGTAGTTATTCATAAATATTTTCTAATGCAATAAACAAGTAAAGTAATATGATCAAGTTCAAACAGTGAAAAAGTGACAGAGCAAGATTTGAAATATTTTTATTTATTCAGTAGCTATTTGTTGAACAGCAGACATTATTGCTGCCTTCATGAGACTTACTACCTAGTGCACCCTTCTCATGCCAAATGTCACACCAGGTTTTTATTATAAATCTAACTTTTAAATAAGGAACCCTTTCATTGGTACTTCAATATTAAACTCGTAGTGTAAACATGTCTTATAAATAAGAAACCTCAATATCTGGTGACTTCTTGTGTCTGAAATGCAGGGAAGAAGCAGAAAGTAAGCCTGAAAAGCCTCTTTCCAGTTAAAGTAGTCCACAAAATTTGACAACATAAGAGTTTCTTAAGTCATAATTCACATTCCATGTACTCGGATATATCTCAGAACTACTCTGTCATCTTAGGATCATCTCTCCTCTTAAGTACTTGCCCCAATTCATCTATCACTAAGCTCTGTAGAGCCTACAGTTAAATTTCTTTTATTTCCAACTCTACCTCCTATTCCAACTCTACCTCCTATCTATTAATTTACTTTAGACATTCTGGGTTCCAACCTGAGTTATTTCCTCTCTTAACTGGTCTCTTCGCCTTCACATTTCTTTTCCGTGGCAAAGGATTTAGAATAAAAATAAATAGGACAGGTATAATAGATGTGCCAAAGAAGCCTCAGTGTAAGAAAATGATATGAATTCCAATCTGGTGGTAGAGCCTTCTAGGATCATATGTGGTCAAACAGAATGGACGAATCCATCACCCCATGACTCACTTCTTAACAGAGTGTGCCTGTAAGTTACAGATTTAATTTCTAACTCAACAATAGTAAATCTCTTGAGCAGTCATCCTCAAGCCATGTCTTGATTCCTAAACTTTATTTTTTTAACGAAAGATATACTCATGTACTATGGCTTTCAAGGCCCTTTGCAATCTGTGCCCGCCCTAGCTAAGTCTGTTTCTCATTCTTGACACATATAATTCACAAGTGTTTACCGAATAATTGTTAGTAGGGTTGTCTTTTTACTGGATATGTATTTCTCTAAACATGGGATGTGATCACTAGAGAGATGAGAGTTGCTTTTACATTGAACTCCACAATGCATTTCATAACAGTTAAGGCTAAAATGGAGAAAGTTCTCATTCTCTTTGATCCTTCTGATGGCTTTAAGGAGAAAGTCTAAGTTTTGTGTTAGTCTGCTCTTAACACTCTCTTGTACTTTATAATCTCCTTTATTTATCAAAGACACAGCAAATCTAGACTTGGAGACTTCACTACACAAGGTAATTGGGTTGAATTTAATCACATTACTGTTTTCTTTTCTTTGTTTTTAAAGATGTGGGGTACAATTCAGGGTTAGGTATACAAATGTTCATTATGCAGGTATCCTTGTTGATGAGGTGTGCCCCTCCCTCCCCTGGCAGTTTCCCTCAAGTGTCAATCCCACCCACTCCCTGGCAGTTTCCCACTATTGCCAATCCCTTTCTTATAGTAT
>CAUYQG010209230.1:0-14993 GCA_963574415.1 Tarsius wallacei
CCGCGCCTTGGGAGGCTGAGGTGAGTGGAATGCCTGAGCCCGCGGGTTCGAGACCCGCCTGGGCAACTTGGCGAGACCTCATCTCTACAATAAATCAAAAAATTAGCCGGGTGCGGTAGCGCGTGCCTGTAGTTCCAGCTACTTGGAAGGCTGAGGCGGAAGGATCTCCAGAGCCCAGCAGGTTGAGGCTGCGGTGGCTGGAAGCGGCCACTGCACTCCAGTCTGGGCGACAGAAAAAAAAAAAAAAAAAGATTATCTGCTTACCATTTTGAAATAAGACCATCTTAGTATTACCCATTTTGTATGAAAAAAGAAAATAATCAGGAAAATTAAATATAAGCTGACTATTCCTTGAATGTTCTTTCTTTCTTTCTTTCTTTCTTTCTGTTTTTCTTTTTTCTTTTCTTTTTCCAGTCACAATAGGAGGACTTCACTCCAGGATAAGCTTGGCTGGGGCGCCTCTCCCCATCCCCGCCTTCTTTCTTTATTTTATTTTATTTTTCTTCCATATTATTGTAATAGCATTATATTGTGTGTGTGTATGTGTGTGTGTGTGTGTGTGTGTGTGTGGTCATTTGGAAGGCAACTATATTTACTATAATACAATCAATACTTGAAGTTTATTTTTATTTTTGGTTATTAAAGTAGGTGCTGAGGTGAACTACATTATCTGAGGATTTCATTTTAAGATAATAAGTGGGATATTACAAAAAGTTTTATTTCTTAAGGAGAAGGACTTGGTCTAATAGGACTGGGAACCGCTGTGTGATACTCTATGTGAAAACATATAGTTGGGTAAAACTTTAATATTTTGTAAAGTGTCCCCAGAAACCTTACTGGTTTTAGGGCAGAAGAAAAATATTCTGTGTAGATTCTACGTTTGAGAGAAGGGACTACAGCTAGATTTTAAAAAAAAGCTTCACAATTAAGAAAGAACCTGGGTGTCTCCCTCCCTCCACTCTTCCTTCTCCCTCCCATCTTTATGTGTGCATGTTCTGCTCTATCATGTCTTTACAACTTAAAAGAGCAAGGCTTGCCCAGAGCAGGCACACAATGTTAATTGATTCATATTCTACACAATCACCAATTCTCTTGTTCTCTCCCTCCCACAATAGGGTTCAGTGGCATTAACAACAGAAAGGGCAATGAATGGATCTAAATCTAATCCCCTTTGCTTAAACTAATCTCCCTCTCTAATTAATGACTGTTCATAGCATTATTGCTAATGAGTCTGGAGCCCACTCTCTGGTCTGTGCAGGAGGCTCTCTATTAAATCATCCGTTGGAACTCAAGTGGGGAGCATGGTTCAGCTCCTGCTTCTTCCCTTGGTGTCTCTTGCCTGATGAAAAGGGTGTCTGAAATATAAAACCCAGATGGGGCCCCCACTGAGTGCATAACTCTTAATCCTGGATCACTTCCTAGCTTTCTTCACACATTTTAAATGCAAATATTGTAAGAATAATGCACCTTCAGATAGAGAGTGGATTGCGTTGAGGGATAAAAGGAGGCGGAAAGAAAGACAGGGACAAGGGGAGCTTTAAGAAGTGCCTTCGAACCTCTTGCTACCATACCTGAGATCCTCCCCTGCTGCTGAACCTGGGCACTTGGAGGAGCCCCGCTGCATGATTTCTGTGCCACCGTCATCCTCTGCCCCTCCGTACACATAGTGAGCATGTCTGCAAGAGGCACCTCGTAGCACTCATGTGTTTTCTTACTAGGACACTGCATTAGAAATCATTGAGCAAAAATGCCTATTATAATTTTGTATTGTGTGGCCTTCACAGTGTAAACCTGCTTTAAATGAACAGAGAGCTTCAGATTCATGATACATGTATTAAATGTGAACGTCTCATTTATTGAAAGCCTTCAACGTGCCAGGAAATGTGCAGGAGCTGGGGTACAAAAGGTCAAGAACAAGGCCCGTGCCCTGCAGGAACTCTGTCCAGGTACTCGGAGACGCCTGCATATCACAGACCTCAGCAGTCAAGTGTTGAATTAAAGAGAAGTCTTGGTATATATTTGTCACATGAGTTGCTGAACTGAGATTTCCAAACAGCACTTTTAGTCATTTCCAGAAAACCTAATAACATGAACAGCCACGTGTCACTTCATGGCAGGAACAAGTTCCCCATTGTGTGAATGTCATAGAGCAGACCTCCCTTTGCCTACCTGGTGCAGCTACCACACACCTGGGCTGATGGTATAGCCTACTGTTCCTTACTAACATCTGTGCAGACTGTGACTGTACTGAATAACATCAGCAATTGTGACATAATGGTATTTGTGTATCTGAGCAATCTAAACATGGAGAAGGTACAGTAAAAATACAGTACAACAGATTGAAAAGTGGCCCAGCTGTATAGGACGCTCACCATGAGTGGACTTGAAGGACTGGAAGGTGCTCTGGGTGAGACAGTGAGTGAGTGGTGAGTGAATGTGAAGGCTTAGGACAGTAATGTTATTGTGTTTTGTAGGACTGGCATCACAGTAGGTTTGTTTACACCTGCATCACCGTAAACACATGAGCAAAGTGTTGTGCTAAGACCTATGACACTTATAATGTCACTAGGCAACAAAAATTTTTGAGCTCCATTGTAATCTTATGGAATGTCCATTGTATATGCAGTCAGTTGTTGGCCAAATATTCAGTGCAGTGAGCTTTATCAATAGTAGACACTTAGACTATGCTAAATTGTAAAAAAAAAATACAAAAAAAAAAGTTTTAAATAATATATTAACCTTAGTTTACTGTAACTTTTTATTTTATAAACTTAATTTTTAAAAACTTTTTAACTCTTTCATAATAACACTGTGCTTAAGACACAAACACATTTTACAGTGTACAAAAAATATCTTCTTTATATTCTTATTTTAACATTTATTTATTTATTCAACTTTTTATTTTTTTTCCATTAAAAACTAAGACACAAACACACGCAGGCGCCTCCTAGTCTAGGGTCCAGATAATCAATATCACCATCTTCCACATGAACCTCTTGTCTCACTGAAAGGTCTTTAGCGGTAATAACATGCATGGAGTTGTCATCTCCTATGATAACAATACCTTTGTCTGAAATACTTCCTGAAAAACCTGTCCGAGGCTGTTTTATTGTTCCCTTTATTGAAATAAGTAAAAGTAATATACTGTAAGATAATGATAAAAAGTATAGTAGGGTAAATACATAAACCAGTAGCATAGCCATTATTATCAAGTATTCTATACTGTATATAGTTGTAAGTGCTAGACCTTTGTAGGACTGGTATCACAGTAGGTTTGCTTACACCAGAATCACCATAAACACATGAGTAAAGTGTTGTGCTAGGACATTATGACAGTTATGATGTCACTAGGCGACAAAAATTTTTGAGCGCCAATGTAATCTTATGGAATACACATTTTATATGCAGTCAGTTGTTGGCCAAATATTCAGTTCATGATTGTATCATGAAAGCATTTGTGTTAAGTCACATACCCCAAAGCACAGCATCAAGCAGAGAGGAACAGACTGACATGCTAGGACAAGCTGTTGGGATGTGAGTGCACAGTTTCTTCAAGATGCACTGTGGATGTGATCAAACATTATTTGCACTAAGGGTGAAAATGCTTCTCTAGAGACACACACTGTCAGCCTCAAGTGCACTGAGCCGCTTAGCTATGCTGTTGAGACTGGGGCTCAGGGAAAAGGTTAAAAACCATAGATAGTGAGTTTCAATGAAACACATCCTGGAACAAAACCAGCCAATTGTTTGGGTCCACAGGGATTGTGTATATATATATTTTTTTTAGGAACACGTATGAAATTCCTACTCTTTGCTAGATTCCATCTATGACCCTGGGCATGGAAGCAATATGATCCCAATCTTCAAACAGCCTCACGTGTAGTGAGAAGATGGCCGTGAGCACCAGTTGCTCTGGAGTACGGCAGTGATGGGCCATGCAGACAGGGAAGGGTGTGGAGAGGAAGAGTGTCCAGAAGGATGTGGCCTGCCAAGTTCGTTCAGAGAGAAAAGCTCAAAACAAACAAGCAAAGCAAGCTTCTTAGCAAAGACAGACCTGAAGGAGAAGACCATGAATCTCCATTCCTTGGTTTGTTAGAAACAAACATGATGTGAGCGGGAAGTCTCTGCTGGGAGCCAAAAGACCAAGAGTCACTGAAACAATCACCGGCAATAGCCACTCCCAAATGGCCACTCGAGCAGCTCGACTCACCAAGAATAGGGCACAGGGACAGTTCAGACGGGTGGGTGTCAGACTGCCACAGGTCCTGAGAGACAAGTGAGGTGGTGGAAGCAGTGGCCCTCCTGCCCCCATGCCTCCAGGGCTGCCTGTGCTTCCTGGGTGGGAGCACATGTCATGACTCCCCAGGAGACTCTACAGCAGTGTCTTCTCCAGGAACTTCTCCAGGGCAGGGCCCATCTCATCTGACATGGCATCTATGCTTGTTGTTGTGCTTCCTTGCATTTATAAGGCTCACAGTGTATAATTGCTGCATGAACAAATCGTCAGTAAACCTGGAGGGAGAGTTTTAAAAGTCAGTTTTGATGGTGACTCAAGAGTCCACAGGAATGATTGTTGGAGGTCAGGGCTGGTGAGCTCACAGGGACCAGTAGAGATGGAACCATGACAGTTGGGAAGCTGCTCGTACTCTTATCATGGGTTTTACTGGGAAGGGTTATTTATTTTTCTGTGCAGGAGTCAGAGCACGATGTCAAATAAAAGTATTTTACACGTTATTCTTTTCTTGGTTTCATGGTTTAAGCCGTTTCTAATATCTTTTTTTTTTTTTTTTTTTGAGTTGGAGTCACACTCAGTCGTCCAGACTGGAATGCAGTGGCCACTCCCGGCCACCGCAGCCTTGACCTGCTGGACTCCGGCAATCCTTCTGCCTCAGCCTTCCAAGTAGCTGGAATTACAGGCACGCACTACCACGTCTGGCTAATTTTTTTGATTTATTGTAGAGATGAGGTCTCGCCAAGTTGCCCAGGCGGGTCTCGAACCCACGGGCTCAGGCAATTCACTCACCTCGGCCTCCCAAAGCGCGGGATTACAGGCTGAGCCACCGAACCCGGCCCATTTCTAATATCTTAATAACCAAAAGTGTAATGAAGTAAGAGTAAAAATGTGTGCCCAGGAGAAAGGTCTGCCCCTCCCTCATCAGAGAGCTCTGCTTTTCACCGTCCCATGCTGAGGCCCTATGCGGAATGAGTCAGGGGGCTCCATGTGCTGCTCTTCAGGGGTGGAGCACATGGGCCACATGGTTCGGGAGCGGCTACAGCATCCTGGGACAAAATACCTGCCACAGACTGAATGTCTGAGTCCCTCCAAATGCTTGCTGAAACTCAATCCTTAGGAGATGGGGCCTTTGGGAGGTGAGTAGGCTATGAGGGCTTTCCAAAAAGAAGATCCCTGTCTCTGTCCGTGTGAGGGCCAGGAAGGGACCCTTGCCAGACATGGACTCTCCCAGCATCTTGATCTTGGACTTCCAGCCTCCAGAGCTTTGATTACATTTCTTCTGTTTATAAACCACCCAGTCCATGGTGTTCTGTGACAGCAGCCCAGACGGACACAGACAAGTTCTGTAGTGTGAAGCACAGACACATCCTTCTGTGGTAGTCGTGGTCCAGCACCTGCATCCCACCACACCAGGAGCAGCATCTTGGAAGCCTCTACAGCACACGTGTGAGGTAAGAAATGGCCCAGTCTCAGCTCCATCACTTATTTCCTGGCAATCCAGAAAGGCTGCCTCTCTAAGACCATCTGTTTCGGTTCCTGTAAATCAGGGTGTCAGGCTTCTTAGAGAGATATAGGCATGCCAAATGACTAAAACAATGGGTGCTGGATCACACAGGAACAGCCAGCCAGTCTCACTGGTGGATGTATCCACCAGCAACCCATGGTGCTCCTCCTGCCACAGACTTCGTTTGTGCCCCAGAGGGCCTGGAGACTTCCCAGTCAAAACTGCCTCTGTGTGATTGACTCCCATCTGTCCTGCCTCAACATTGCTTCCTGGGAGCTCCAGCCCCCCTGCCTAAATGCAGTCACTAGTACCTCGCACTTTTATTTTCTCCGTGCCACTTTCTGTCATCTGAGATCATCCTGATTATATATGTGCTTGCCTGTTCATTGTTTCTGCTCGTAATAGAAGGTAAGGGTTCCAAAGACATGTGTCTTTTTTGTCACCCTAATTTCCAAGTCCTAGAAAAGTATCCGAACACAGGAAGTAAATGCTTTCTGAATGAATAAATAAATGAACCCAAATAAAATTTTTCCTACTATTGTTGTGAAGATTTTTTTAGACATTCAAAATTACATTATGATTTTTTTTGTCTTCCACTTACAGAAAACCCTCAGCAGATAAAATGTACACCTTAGAATGTTCCAGGCAAGAGCAGCAAACACGCCCCATCTGCATCTGCAGATGTTCCATCAGTGTGTGCAGAAAGAGTACAGCCAAGAAGACATGGAGAAAGAAACAAAACAAAAGTCCATGGGTATTCAACATTCATCAGTATGGTCAATTTCTCCAATGGAAAAAGAAAGACAACATTAGTTTAATGGGAACCAGTCTCTCTGGGCACCTTTTCCCCCGAAGAAAAGAAAGGCCAAGAAGGGACTTAGCCAAATAAAAATTTAAATTTAATCTAGTATTTCTAGAGGCCCCAAGTCAAGAGGTTATTGAAGCTTATTTCTCTTTCTTTCGATTAGGTAAATTTCCAGCTCAGGCACATGGACTGAAATGGAAGAACAATCAGTTATTTTAAAAAGTACATTTGGTGTCTGTCTCTGTTGGAAAAATAATTGAAAGCATGAGTGTTGTGTGGTTTCTCTAAAACTTCAAAAGTGTACCTCATCACAGAAAGGGGAAAACCATCTGTTTGTTGTTAAGGTCGTGTTTTATTTTCCTGCTTATATTTTCAATATATCCAATGAATTTCACTTTTTATAAAGAAAATTAATTATTATTTATGCTAGGCTTGCATTGGTGATAAATTTGCTCATTTCCCCCTTTCCATTAATAGTGGAATGGTGTTAGATAATAGATTACAGCCATTTGGCAATTAATCACAGTCGCCCACTGTGGAAATTGCTCACTGGCCAAAATAATCAGTGGAAACTACTCAGAAAAGAAAGAATCCATCTTTTGTGAATCTAGTGTTGGCAGATTTGCAAAGTCTGGTAACAACAGCTTTTGTGCAGCAACATATAGGAGTGCATTGTCAAACAGAATGTTCAGGCATTTGGCTAGCAGTACCTGTCTACCTCGGCAATGGTGCCGCAAAAGCCTACAGTGGAAAATGTAGAGCTTCAGAACTTGAACCTTAGACTCGGGGAGGTGAAGAGATGTGTCCAAAGCATACTCCTCCTTGTGACAGAATTGGGTCTGGAACTCAGTTCTCCTGATTCCTGGCTCGATGCCCGCTCTGCTCCATGGAGGTCTGTGAAATCAGTGTCGTACCTCTGAGAGCGGTGCAGCTCCCAGAAATCCATGAGGGGCTTCACACACCAACCCCACTGACACATTGAAGGCCCACTATGTCCTGGACTGTGCTAGGTAAACTGTCTCACGGTACACACAACATTAAGTACACAGGTTAGTTGCTATTTTACTGTTTTGAAATTATGTCAGGCTTTGTCTACTAATTCCTCATTACCTCTGCACTTAATTAAAGATACTGTTCATCAGTTGAGTGTTTGCTGTATAAGAACCAATTATTAGACACCAGGGATACAAAAGAAGCAGAAGCCCCACCTTCCAGGAACTTTTCGACTCCTCATACAAAAGAAATGAACAGGGTGGCACTGATTCAGATGTCTCTCCTCTAGGATACTACTCTTTTAAAATTCGTTTTTAGTTGTTCTTTTACTACCGTGACCAGCCTTTCCTGTCTGCCTTGAAGTCTCCTCTTCTCCCTCTGCTGTTGCTCACATGCTGAGCTTCCTTGGAGCTCTGTCCTAAGTTCTTTGTTCTAATCTCCTGGCATTGTCTCATTCAGTATTGCGGTTTCTGTTATCATCTGTAGCAGGAATTTTGGGGTTAGAACCCACAGAGAAGTCTTGGGGACCTGGGGTTCCCCTAAAGTTACATGCAGATTATGTATATAATCCTTCCCGCATTCCTCCCTTGAGATACTCTACCACCCCTGTTTTGCCAGTCTCCACAGCCCATCGCCCCTGCACCAGCCAGCCTCACTCTGCCCCTTTGGCAGGCTAACTGCGAGTCACCCTCCAGTTTCCCCTTCCTCAGGAAGGGTGATCTCGCTTCTTCAGAGGGTGGGATCTCCCTGCTGGACGCCCAAAGTCTCCTCCCTTGGCAATGTCTGGAACTTCACACATTGTGGTGCTTGGCTTGTCTCGCTTCCTCTAAGTACTGTGAATTGGTGGAGTGCAGGGCTTGCCCCAGCATATTGCACTGTTTCCTAGGGTCTGGGGTAAACATCAGAACACGGCAGGTGCTCTGTAAACATGGAGTGATGGAAAAGCGCTGTGGGTATGGTGCAGACAGGGAGGTGCTGTTGGAGATCCCGGTGCTGGGTACAACTGTCACCCAACAAGCCGGGCTTGAGCTTGGACCTGAGGGAATGGATGGGCTGTGACTTAGGCAAGACGAGAAAATACAAAAGTCAAAGGCTGGAGACATATTCTGGGAAAAGTGTTTGAGCTAACTAGAGATGAAAAGGCAAGAAGTGATCAGTGGAGAGAGACTGGGGTCACAGGAGGTTAAGTCTAGTGTGGGAAATGTTGCAGACCAGGTAAGAACAGAGAGTGAATATCTTTGACTACTAGGGGGAGGAGGGAGCCACTGAAAGTGTCTGAGCAGAGGAGGAGCACAAAGCCAGCCAGTATTTTAGAAAGACACATAGCATTAGACAGTAGCAGTGTTCTTGGGACTTCAGCCTTTTGTGAATCCCTTCAGGACTTTTAAAAAATATCTGAGTGCTGCCTTTACCACACATTCCTCATATTCTTCTTTAAATGACTTTTTAATTCAACTGGTCTATTTTAAAAGGAAGTTGCATCAGTACTGTACATTAAAAACAAGTATCGCTTGTCATTAACTGAAATAAACATAGAAATTAATCCAGTGAAAAATGTTGAGTTCTAGGTGGATACTGTTTTCTGCTCAAGTTTCTAAGTCTGTTCTTTCTGTGTTATAAAGATAGACGAGCAAGTTTTATTTTATTTTTTTACTTTTTTATTTTAAAGATGTGGAGTACAATTGAGGGTTAGGTATACGAATGTTCATTATGCAGGTACCCTTGTTGATGAGGTGTTGATTAGTTAGTTTTAAAAGGAAATAAAGATCCTTAACAAAATAGATTACTTCG
The DNA here is from genome assembly GCA_963574415.1 of Tarsius wallacei. Lineage (NCBI taxonomy): Eukaryota > Metazoa > Chordata > Mammalia > Primates > Tarsiidae > Tarsius > Tarsius wallacei. Next base: position 9,328 of record CAUYQG010209230.1, read on the forward strand.
TGCATGCAACAATAATAATAAAAAGTTGAAAAGAGACTTCATTTCTCACATTTGTTACCTTGTTAGCCATACATTTTTTGTTGCAACCACCTACCTCTGCTGTTGTGGAGTGAAGCCACTGACTGTGGATGCTCGTATTTGTGTGGCCATGTTCCAGGAAAACTGTCTCTGAAAACACACTGGGAGACTCCCATTTCTTTAGAAACACTTCAAATCTTTGCTTTTATAGTCTAGGTACTAGTAAGATAGTGGTTGTATTTGTCTAGAACCTTCACTAAAGTTTCTGAAGTATTTGCGTGTTATAATTTAGTGAAAAAGACAGTCATATTAATAGATCTATGTGGGCTTATGACAGTTATCTATCAACATAATACATATTTCACCTATTTCTAAAAGTTGATTTGAGGTGCGGTTATATAATAATTATAAATCGTTGATTAATAGTTATAAGTAATTATACAGTTTGCTCAGTAGGGTCTAAAAATAAAAACTAGAGGTTAACAAATTAATCCCTTTGGTCATAAAAAAAAATACAGTGAGAGATTTCTGTGTGAGGTCCACCACCAACAGGGGAAAGAGGACAGGACAGGCTGAGCCTTGCGCTGACTGAATGGAGGCATCAAATTTTACTCACTGGCGATAAGACAGTGCCCATCATATCTATGGCACAAGCTCCCAGGCGAAGATGACATCAGTGCTGGCAGACTCCAAATGCATGGCTGTAGAAGAAAAATAAGACTTTAGACTGACAGTTCAGCATCTTTCTCAGTATTAACAAAAAGAAAAAAGAAAAAAAATGAAGTCCAAAAGATTAATACAAAATAGACAGAATCAAGGATCAAGGGAATTTTCCATCCCCCAAACAGAGGATGGAACAAGTTTGGTCACAGTCTGCCGAGGAGCGTGTGGGTTTTAATGCCACTTCAGGGCAATAAAAATGAAATGTCCCACCATCTTAAAGGTTTGAGACTCATAACAGAATAAGCATTTGACTAATTAAACAACATGTACTATAAAGAACAAAGGGTTCTAAAAGGCTGGTTTTTAACAGCCTAGGTAACTTTTGCAGCTTGCATCCTTTTATCACCTTGTAAATCACCCCTGGAGAGAAATAACTTCAGAGAGACAAAGCAGATGTCCATTCCCAGCTGTCCACCCAGGATTCTGACTCTTGTTTCTCAAACCTTCTGTTTTTGCTGACACCGTGGTACCACACCTTTATTACGGGAAAGGAGGGCTGGAGCAGAGCTGGCCCTGCTGCAGTTCAGTAAATGCCTCAGTAAACTCCCCTGCAGAGGCATTTCCTCTCCCTGGAGGGCTGTGTTCAGCGTGTTCTGTTGGTGGAAATTAGTAGCCCGGTGATAGCCACCTGGGCCCATAACAACAAACCTGCTTTTCTCCCAGGTTGGTGTGTGGGAGGCTGCAGCAGAGTTCAGGATTCTTACAAGTGCCCTTCACTTTCAGATTAGATGGGAGAACAGGTCAGAGGCGCGCCCTTCCCATGATGGGGAGCCGGTGATTGGACGTGGTCTGCTTCAAATCTGCTCCTGTGCCATTACCTGCAGTAAGTCACAAGACTAAGCTCCAGGTTAACTGGGGATGAAGTGTATTTACCCAAGATAATCTGGGCCAGGATGAGGAAGAAAGGGCGATGTAATCTGATCATTCCACTGAACGTACCATATATTATGCTGGCCGGTTGGTCACATGGGCACCTAACTATAGAGCTTTAAAACCTAATTGACAATCTTTGAGGTCAAACTGGGTTGCTCTACTCCAAAAAGACGTGTGCTCATAAGTGGTATATTTTACTAAAATGTCAGGAAAGGACCCTGTTTTTAGAATTTTGACAAAGATGTATAGACTTGGTCTCAAAAAAATTCTTGGCAAAATAGCTAAACCTGTATTTCGAGATGTATCTGAGGAACTATGCTAAGAAGGTTCTACGTATGATCTCATTTAGTTCTCATGACAGCCATGTGTGGTGGTTGTTACCCTCATTTTTCATATGACGGAACTGAAGTTTGCAGGCTACCTTGTATAAAGTTTATCAAGCTAGGTAGTCCAGAGATGGGATTTGAAGCCATGTCTGTCTGATTCTAAATTGCTATGTCAAGTTGAAAGAACGTCTCAAGGCTTAACCTTAGTGAGAAACTGAAACTCAAAATGTACTTGCAAATTTTGGTCCCATGCTCATATCCTTAGCATCAGTTATTCCACTTCAAGAGACTTATCTTAGGGAAAATATCTTTGATATTAAAAAAGATATTTGCATAAGGATATTTATGGCAATAAGCAATAAGCCTGAAAAAATAATTTGCTATTGAGAAAACTTAGAGACAATATAAATTATTTGAATGAGAATAATTATGTGAAATATGCTTTTAGGTGACTCATTTCCACACACACCACCAAATTTGTCAAATGAATATATATGTGTATGTATGTGTCAGATATACTTATATAATGTTACATATATATAAAATTTATTTATTTATAATTACAGACTTAGATTTTATCCTGTCACCAACCACACTCCCCTAAAATACCTCAAGTTGAGAAGGTCTCACTTGACCTGTGTCCTGTGAGTCCCTGAGGGCAAATGAGCCTTCAGCAATGCCTTCTTTGGGCCCCAGTTTGAGATCCAGGGCTCATAGGTTTGGAAGAGTAAGTGGTTTTGGGGGAGCTATTCTTGCTTTATAGTGGAGAGTGTTACTTGTACTAGCTTCATAAGCTAGACATACTATTTTTTCAGGCTTATTGCTTATGCTGCATATAAAAGAAAGACATATTCCTCATAGCAAATTTAGAAAGTAACAATTAATGATAAAAATAATCCACAATCTTCTCTGCTAGACATTATACTTTCAACCCTTGAATGTATGTCCTGTGTGGAGAGACGCGTACACATCCACAGCTGTGTGCATGTACGTATCTATATACACAGATGCACACACATACCTTCATCAGGGCTTCCATCCCTGATTCCTCGTTAATGGAAAGCTCAGTAGAAGCAACAGGAACATCACTCCAACATTCCTAAACTACGCTATCTAGTATAACACTTTTAATTGTTCTTGGCTTTAAATGGAAAGGGCCTTTCAGAGAAAGATGTAGAGACAATGACTCCAAGAAAAACACTGGTTTTGAGATTAAGTGGCTAGTGTGCTTGTCAAAAAATGACAAGACGGAGTAAGGAGCAAACTGAAACAACCACTACCACAAAACCCAGAACAATGTGCCTCCCTGAAAGTGTTTGTGAGGAAGGGGAATTGAATTTCTTTCTCCTAAGTAGGTTCTTTTGGAGGCAGAACAGACAAGAAACAAGAACTGGATGTATTGACAAGTCTATGTCTATGGTAAAAATCTCTCCAACATGAAAACAAAACCCCAGGTTCTGTAATAAGAGTTGTATTAAGGTCAGTTAGTATTTATTGAGTAAATACTATGTAAGGCAAGCATTTTCCTACACAAAGCATGCCTTGGGATCATTTTACTGTGAGCAATTTCTGCATTTAATTGGCCAAATTTGTTCATTAAGGTGCCTAAAAGTGTTGGATAGTTCTGGACTGTTTTTTTCTTTTTCTGTTGAAGTATTGTTTTGTAACATAATTTAATCTGTCTTGCTTTTTGTTTGTTTGTTGTTTAGATCCATGACTTGTTGGGTGATCCTAAAGTCCTAAAATATTTATTATTATAATTTCTTTTTATGTAAGACGGAAGCATGGAGTCGTTTTTTACCTCAGGACTCAAATTATTTTCAACAGGAAATTTAGGATGCCGTTAGAGTAAGACAAACATTTAACTTAAAGATGGAGTGAATAATAACTGATCTCTAGGACGGTTACCAACAGCTATTAGCTGTTTAATACAATGCCAAAAGCCTCACGGAACCAATAACAAGGCACTGCATTTATATAAATATTCTAGGGACTAAGCCCTTTACAATACTTGAGGAGACACAACTAATATCTTATTTAAGCCTCTGAAGTTTTGGGAAAATACCATCAAGTATTATAGAAATATACTTATAAAGTACAGGTAAAAGGGGGCCCAATATATTTTGACAGAGATTTTGGAATGGGATTCTGACAGTCACATTTTGCATTAGTCAGAACAAGAACCATCAAATCCAAACAGAAAATGCAATTTTACTGTTGTTTTTGTTAACAGAGTTGAATAAAAATTGCTAGTCAAGGAATAATGAAATTTGAGAACAGGAATTGCCCTAAATTTACAGTTGAGGCAACAAAATCTCAGAGACATGCAGCATCTGATTGAAAGTCACACTCTCAGTACACTGCCTTCTGATTTTCATTGAAAAGTCATTTAAGCTGGGCTCGGTGGCTCAACCTGTAACCCCGCGTCTTGGGAGGCTGAGGTGAGTGGATTGCCTGAGCCCACGGGTTCGAGACCCGCCTGGGCAACTTGGTGAGACCTCATCTCTACAATAAAAATAAAAAAATAAAATCAGCCAGGTGTGGTAGCACGCGCCTGTAGTTCTGGCCACTCGGAAGGCTGAGGTGGAAGGATCGCCAGAGCCCAGCAGGTTGAGGCCGCGGTGGCCGGGAGCGGCCACTGCACTCCAGTCTGGGCGACTGAGTGAGACTCCAACTAAAAAAAAAAAAAAAAAAAAAGAAAAGTCATTTAAAGGGGAAATTTTGAACTTATTTTTGAAGGGTCACTGTTCTCTAATATTCACCTTTATGGGAAATGCCTTTGTTTGGAAAACCTACACTAACTTTCATGGAAATGAAACTGGGGAACTTCAGAGTCAGTGATCCGAGTGGCGTTAAATCAACATGTATTAGCTTTGCACTAGGCAGCCCTCTACAAGTGAGGGAAAGAGAAGTATGAAGAAAGAACAATTGTTAATCTCAAGGGAAAGTGAGGGGATCTGTTGCCCTTATCTAAAGGAAAAAATCTCTAAATTTTAAATCTTTTTTAACTTTTAATGTTTTTATTTTAGAGACGTGGAATACAATTCAGGGTTAGGTGTACAAATGTTCATTATGCAGGTACCCTTGTTGATGAGGTGTGCCTCCCCTTCCCCAGGCAGATTCCTACTACTGCCAATCCTTTTCTTGTAGGATTATAATTGTTCAAGGTCTTCTTATGAGTGAGAACATGTGATACTCAGTTATTTGCTTCTGTGAAAGATCACTCAGTATTATAGACTCTAAATCCGTCCAGGTTGCTGTGGAAGTTCATGAGTTTGTTCCTCTTTATTCTTGTATAATATACCATCATGTATATGTACCACATTTTTTTTATCTAGTCCTCTTTTGATGGGCAGCACAGTTGGTTTCATGTTCTTGTTACTGTGAACAATGCTGCGATAAACATATGTGTGCAGGCATTTTTTTAATAGAATGATTTGAGTTCTTCCAGGTATATTCCCAGTAGGGGAATTGTAGGGTTGTATGGAAGGTCGATTTTTAGATCTTTTAGGAATCACCACACTGTTTTCCACAGAGGCTGTACTAGTTTACACTCCCACCAACAGTGTAGAAGTGTTCCTTTTTGCTGCATCCTCTCCAGCATCTGTTGTTTTTTGAGTTATTGATGATAGCCATCCTGACTGGAGTTAGGTGGTATAAACTGATAAGCATGGAAAGCAAAATTAGCCAATCAGAAGAAGGAATCTCAGAGCCTGAGGACCAAAA
>CAUYQG010209233.1:0-21929 GCA_963574415.1 Tarsius wallacei
GGCCGCTCCCGGCCACCGCAGCCTCGACCTGCTGGGCTCCGGCGATCCTTCCGCCTCAGCCTTCCAAGGAGCTGGAACTACAGGCGCGTGCTACCACGCCCTGCTAATTTTTTGATTTTTTGTAGAGATGAGGTCTCACCAAGTTGCCCAGGCGGGTCTCGAACCCGCAGGCTCAGGCCATCCACTCGCCTCAGCCTCCCAAGGCGCGGGATTACAGGCTGAGCCACCGAGCCCGGCTAGAATTAATACAATTTTTAAAAACAATCAGTACCAGCCAACAGCTGTAGCTTTGACAACCTCCACTAAATTTCGAATTATTATATTAAAATTTGCTTTAGGAAATATATACAATATTCCAGTGTTAAGTAAATATGTGTAAATATATAAATAATGAATTTGGAGTAAATCTATGTTGTTTCTGTGCTAAAATTAATTTTTGTTTTAATAAATATTATCTTGTTAACTGCAGACTTATTAACATTTAATATAGAAAGAAAAAAAGAGAACAAATTTTATACTTACCACAAATGGAAGGATGGCATGTTCAGGATGATTTTTTTTTCTCAAGAATAAAATTGCTCAATTAAAGAAGCTAATTTCTACCAAAATGAACTTTATTAATCTAAAAGCTCTTGTGCTAGATCACGTAAGTAGAGCATGCTAGCAAGCTCACACTGGTTAGCTTACTTTAAATATACTGAAAGCTATAAGGGTATACTGATCAGCTTATTTCAAATGTAGGAAAAGAGACAACTGTCAAGGTACTGGCTTTAAATAAATAGTTTTAAATTTTATCAGAACATTTTTTAAAAAGCTTTAATTTATCTGGATACTTTTTCCCCCTGAAACATTTAAAATATTCTTGATTGACTTAATAACCGAGCTTCTGTAATATGTGGAACAATCAAAAACTTTAAAGGAACCTAGGTCAGGTTTCCCTTTTTCTTTTTTTTCCCCTTATTTTTCATTTTAAAGATATGGGGTATAATTCAGGGTTAGGTATATAAGTGGTCATCGTACAGGTAAAGATTGGGTACTCTTAGTGATATTATGTGCACCCTTCCCTTCCATGGCAGTGTCTAGGTCAGGTTTTAATGTGTATTACTACTTCTGCTGGCTCAGGATTTTTTGAATAAAATAAAATGATATAGAATAAGAAAGCTAGGATAATTCGTAATGTTATGTTATCAGTTCAGTTATTAACAGATAGTCATATCCAAACTCTTGGAAATTCTGTTGATCATATCACCAAAGAATGGCTCAAATCTTTCAATTTGTTTCTTTCACCACTTCCATCACTCCTGTTCAAACTTATTTCATTTTTGCCTGAAATAGTCCTTGATCCCAGCTCTTGCAATCCCTCCTGGTCCACAGTTCTTTCCCCAGATTTACCCCTTCGATGGTTGGGTGCTAGTGTGAACTTTATAAAATATAGCTGGATGAGAGATCTATCGTCAAAATCTCCCCTTTACTCTCAGGATGAAGTCAGAAATCATTCTCCACCATATTATTTTGCTACGGCCAGCTCCTTATTCACTAAGCTCCACTCACCTGACCCTGATTCTTTTACTCTTTGAGATCTTCTCAGCCCCGAGGCATGTTTTTCACTAAGTTTATTCTTTTTCTTTGTTATCTGGTTAATTTCTATTAATCCTTCAAATCTTCCCCTAAATATCTCTTTCTCAGAGCATCCCTCCTTTGACTTCCCTAACAAGGAAGTTAGGTAACCATGTTATAAGCTCTCCTAGCCCCTGAAATTTTCCTTCATAACACTTATCACAACTGTCTTCAATTATTATTGTATTTGTGTAATGTGTTACTTCCTCCACAAAGCTCCCCAAAACCACATGTGTCTTATTCATCACCAACTTCCCAACAATCTTGGCTGAAAATTAAAATCACCTGGAGAGACTTAAAAACTCAGAAGACCAGGTTGAACCCCAGATAAATTAAGTCAGAAACTCTGGGGGCTGACTGGAGTGTCAGTACTTTTTTTTTTATCTTTAGAGACAAGGTCTCACCCTGTTGCCCTGACATGAGTGCAGTGGCATAATCATAGCTCGCTGTAGCCTCAAACTCCTGGGCTCAAGTGAACCTCTTGCTTCAGCCTCCTAGGTAGCTGGAACTACAGGCACAGGCCACCATCTGGCTAATGTTTACATTATTTTTAGAGATGGAGTCTCACTGTATTTCCCTGGCTGGTCTGGATCCCCTGGGCTCAAGCAATTTTTGATTCTCCCACCTCAGCCTCCCAAAGTGCTGAAATTATAGGCATAAGCCACAGTGTCTGGTGTATCAGCACATTTTAAACTCCCTAGCATTTTATTTTTCAAATGGAAATCATAGTTGAGAATATCTGACTTCACACACTATTTGTCAAAATAGGTATTTAAGAAGCGTTTATTGTATTAAAGGAGGAGTAGATTAGAAAAAATTGAGATAACCACAAGACAAGGGTCTCAGAGAAGCAAAAATAATTAATCAAATTTAAATGCAATAGAGAATTTTGAAGAATCTTCTCTGTGTTAGGTTAGATTTGGTCTAAAATGTAGAGATAAAAAATAATACTCATTATCTCTATCTATAAGAAATTATAATTTTAGTGTAACTATATCTGACAAGTAAGGAAAGTAAGTATAAATACAAAGGAGAAGATAAGAAACTTTTTATAAATGAAATAGTCGTGTCCTAGTAGAAAAGGAATTCTCATTTGGATTGGGGAGCAGTAAGAGAGAAATTACAGAGATGTGAGAATTGAGACTATCTGTATCCACATAGCTTAACTAACAGGACTGAGAACTGAAGTCACTTCTGTCAACATGATTTAACCATTTGTTGTAGGGAAATCTTGTCCAGAAAGATAAGACTATAAACCAACAGACATCTTCCCTGTTTGCTTCAGTAAATTCCTACAAACCAATATATCAAAACAAACAGTTTGCTCATCTGGGCAAATAGGTCTCCTAGGAGGACATTAGATTGCTCAAGTAGGCAAAAAGCTCATTTGTCAAACTTACTTCAAGTCTTTCATCTTGCTGTGATCACCAATTGTAAACTATTATACATTGAATTTTGTCCTACCTTAATTAGTTCCTCACCTTGGAACACCTGTCTACTTGAGCCCAGACATCAAAACCCTCCAAATCTTCTGCTGACCTTTCCATCTTGAAGACCCATGGAGATTCTTCCAGAATGAGAAATCTTTCTGAAAAGCCCTTTGACTCTGATCAGGTTTGAAAAGCTATATCAGAGCTTGCGCCTGTAGAAGTGCTGAATCATCGTGTTTTCACTTCAGTCACTGTTGCCCTGTGACCAGCAGGTCCCAGGAGTCCACAGGGAGGACACCTAGACACCCGGAAGATGGGAGATGATGAGTATTCTAGTGGGTGTGACTTGATTAGATAATCTCACCTGAGAAGAAATCCCAGAGAAGTAGGAGTAAAAGAAAAAAATGACTGGTTTTCAGGGGCTGTTGACATTCAAGGATGTGGCCATAGATTTCTCTCCAGAGGAGTGGGTATTCCTGGTCCCCACTCAGTGGATATTGTACAGGAACATAATGTTAGAGAACCACAGAAACTTGGCTTTTCTAGAACTTGATGTCTCTAAGCCAGATTTGATCACCTGTTTGGAGCAAAGGAAAGAGCCCTGGGAAATGAAGAGACACAGCACATCAGCCATAACTCCAGCTGTGACTTCTCATTATACTGAGGGCTTTTTGCCAGAGAAGAGCATAGAAGACTCACTTACAAAGGTGCCAATGGAAAAATATGGAAAATTTGGCCTTAAGAACTTATGCTTAAAAAAATCTTGGGAAAGTGTGTATGAGGGTGAAGAGCAGATCGATAACCATTAAAAATGTAACAAGAGTGGGAAAGTCTTTTATCAACACTCCAAATTTGTTATCCATCAGAGTATCCATATTTCTGAAATAACTTTCAAACATGAATATGGCAAAACGTTTAACCGGTCCTCAAAATGTAGTCAACATCAAAAAAATAGTGAAGGAAATATACGCATTATATATATGGGAAAGTGTTTAGGAAATCATCTTATCTAAATAGACATGAAAGAATCCATAGGGGAGAGAGAGCTTTCAAAAGTGAAAAATGTGGCAAAACCATTAGCTATTACTCATGTCATTCACAACATCAGAAAATTCATAGTGGAGAGAAACTCTATAAATGTGAAGAATGTGATAAAGGCTTTCGCTATCATTCACACCTTTCTCAACATATGGTGATCCATACTGGAGAGAAACCCTACAGATGTGCAGAATGTGGCAAAGGCTTTACTCGGTACTCAAAGCTTATTGAACATCACAGTGTCCATACTGGAGAGAAACCCTACAAATGTGAAGAATGTGGCAAGGCCCTTCACTCTCATGTGGGATTTGCTGAACATAATACCATCCATACTGGGGAGAAACTCTACAAATGTAAAGAAAGTGGCAAAGCTTTTCGCTCTCTTTCACACCTTTCTTGACATACAGTGATCCATACTGGGGTGAAACCCTACAAATGTGAAGAATGTGGCAAGGCCTTTTGCTCTCATAGAGGATATGCTGGACATAAGACCATCCATACTGGAGAGAAACCCCACAAATGTGAAATATGTGGAAATGCCTTTCACTCTATTCACTACTTGCTCGACATGTCAAGATTCATACTGTTGAGAAACCCTACAAATGTGAAAAGTGTGACAAAGCTTTTTGCATTCATGAAGTATTTGCTGGACATAAGACCTTCTATACTGGAGAGAAACCCTATAAATGTGAAGAGTGTGGCAAAGCCTTTCACTCTAATAAAGGATTTGCTGGACATAAGACCATCCATGTTGGGGAGAAATCCTACAAGTGTGAAGAATGTGGCAAAGCCTTTCACTCTCACAATGGATTTGCTGGACATGTGACCATCCATACTGGAAAGAAATCCTACAAATGTGAAATATGTGGAAAAGCCTTTCACATTTCACTACTTATTCGGCATGTCAAGAGCCATACTGTTGAGAAACCCTACAACTGTGAAAAGTGTGGCTAAACTTTTCACACTCATAAAGAATTTTTCTGGATATAAGACCACCCATACTAGAGAGAAACCCTACAAATGTGATGAATGTGGCAAAGCCCTTCACTGTTACAGTGGATTTGCTGGACACATGACCATCCATACTGGAAAGATTCTCTACAAATGTGAAAAATATGGTAAGCCTTTTGCTCTCATATACACGCTGCTGGACATGTGAGAAGCCACACTGAGATGAAACTATACAAATGAGAGGAATGTGATAAAGTCTTTAGCTCTCATTCAATACCTGGTTGACATATGAGCATCTATATTTAGGGATTCCCTATAGATGGGCAGAATGGGGCAAACCTTTTCACTGTTATTCTGAGTTTTCTCAACATCAGAGAATTTATACTCTAAATTTTCAGTATCTGTAATGACTGGAAAATCATTTATCAAGTTATAAACCATAGAGACATGGTGAGAAATTTACAGATGTAAGGAGTACCATTACCTTTACTTAAGCCACAGATCTTTTGAATGTACAAATGTAAAACTGTCTAAAGACATTAATCAGCAAAAACTTTATTTGACATTAGACTGTGCATTGGAGAGAATCTATAAATTTAAGAATGTGGACTGGCCTTTGTGCAAAATATATGTCATTGGGAACATTAGGGTATTCAGACTGAAAACTTTACAGATGCAATTTATATGGAAACTTATTTACTGAAAAGTCAAGTTGAAATAAATATCAGATAATGAATGGCGTTAGAAGATGGTTTTGTTTTTGTTTTTAGGAAAGCACAAGTATATTCCTTGTATACTTTTGGTTGTACATTGACACAATTCAAGGATATTTTGAAAAACAAACAATATTGATGTAACTCAATTCACGTGATGCTATGCCTTCATTCATAGTGTTTATGTAAAAGCATGGTGTCAGTTGTTGGTCCGTTAGAGTTATGAAATGTCCTTGTATAGTAGGTCACCAGCAGTCATCTCAATTTTTTTATGGAGGATGAAGAACACTAATATGTAATCACCTTTAAAAGATCAAAGGGAAGAGGTTTTTTGTGGCTCACGTTAAGCATTATTGTAAGTTCTGCATAAGGTGACTGCTCAGGAAGACCTATTATTCTGTGGAAATAAATGACAAAGAATCATTGCGAGTTTTAGAAATCATTTGTATTACTACTTACATGTTAATGAGAAAATGAGGACAGACTATTAATACCTTGATGCATCTTCATAGTATCAATACTTACAAACAGTAAGTGTAACTTGATATAAATAAGAAATATTTTCATGAACATCAGAGCAAAGATAATTTTCCTCTCAAAATGTATATATTGTAAGTTTATGTTTAGTAAATAATCAGATTCAGTTTTGAAAACTGAAGGAAGCAGTTCACACATATATCCCCCTATCAGAAGAACAGAAATGCTTGAATGTAATCTGTTTTAGCTAACAAGCTTAAAGTGAAATTTGAAGACTTTTAAAATTTAGGTCATGTAAATTTGTTTGTTTTAACAAACAGAATTGTTTATAAAGTATTAACATATGTTGTCCACACAATAAATTGTTATGTTGCCTCAAAAAAAAAAAAAAAAGAAAAAAGAAAAGCTATATCCTCTGTGGAAACTAGCTTTGCTAATAAAAATCCTACTTTTTCTCAAACAGACATATACTAAGAAAAATATTATAATCAGAGTTTGTATTTCACTTCGAAGCCAGGACTATAGTGCACATGCATAGGAATTCAGGAGGGAGTGTACCATGACATGGATGTGCCTAAATGAAACCAAGAGAACAGATCTCATCCCCAGTTGGGAAAGCCTCCGCTCCGTAGAAAGTGGAATGTGTGAGAGTGTCTTAAAAGCAAGTCTTGTCTCTCTTTCCTGTGAAGGCATAGGTCAGTATAGAGATCTGTTCTCTGAGGCTGTGGGGATCTTTACCTAAGAAGAGGTATCTAGGAAGTCTTGCTTTAGTCACAGATGCTAGCTATATTTTTCTCTTTTTTTTTTTTTGAATAAATTTCTTTTTTTCCCCTTATGGTGATATCACAATTGCTTTGGACCCAAAGGGAAGGTGAAGTAAGTGAGTTGCATCCTCTATTCTCTGACAAAATGCTCTGCATCAAGTCAGTACCTGTATCTTACCAGGTAGCAAGTAGATCAACAAATCATGTTTCCATTTGGCCCAGCTAATTAGAGTAAGAACAAGACAAAAAGTTAGATTGTAGTTCAAATTATAAAACTCTCTTATTTTTTAATCTCACATTTTAACAAGGGCATTTGAAATCATAAACAGGGCAACCTCCTTGGGTCCCCTCCCACTTTGGGAGTTTTTCTGTCCTCTTAATAAATCCTGCTTAAAAAAAAATCATACACAAATTGCCCCTTTGAGATTAAAGCTAAGAAATTAAAGCCATGTACGTTCATTGTATCAGCTTCCTAGCCTCCATTAATATCAAGCTTCTTATTTTATGTTTTATAAAGATTGCTCTTGAATTATAATTACTGTTACTAGCCTAATTTATTTGTAGACATCTGTCTAAGCAACAAGAAGTGATTGCTTTTCTTCTTCTCTTTCTTCCGTTCTTTTCTTTCCTCTTACCTTTCTTCCTTTCAACAAGACCACAAAAACTTTTAACTAATGTTTACCCCAAGTGATTTATTTTTTGGTTTCACCATGCGAAAAGCTTACTTGAGATTATGCGCACGTGTGTGTGTGTTTGGTTCAGCTTAGGTTTTTTCTTTTTTGTTTGAGTATTTCACACAGGAAAATTAGAAAATGGTAAAATTATTCACAAAATAAAAATCCAACTTAGGGGTTTTTTAGGCTGTCTGCATTCATTCAGCAAATTTATGAAGCATTTTCTCTTTACTAGGCAATGAGGCAAGGAGTGAGCACTTAATTTTGCCAAATTCACTCATCATAGAAAATATATAACATCTACTCCAGAGGTAACAAATGCCATTTCATCACCTATATGTCCATGCTACTTCTATTCTTATCAAATTATATTGTACATTTTTATATTTATTATTTTACTTTTATTCAGCAATCTTAAAAATTATACTACCAAAAATAATAAAAATGGAGTCTTTGAAAGGAAAAGCAGGAAACAATAAACAAATTTCCTCAACTTTTATCTACTAAAATGATTTCTTTCTGTCAAAGAAGTTAATCTTCTTTGCTTGTTATGTATTTCTAATGAGGGCTTTGGAGCATGTATATAGAGATTCAATAAGAAAAATGCCATGATATGTGAGGTGTAAGACAGAAAAGATGGAACTGTTAAAAGGAAATTACTTTATAAATGAGAGTTGGGCTTTTTGGTTTTGATATATAGATGGCTGATCTAAGACCAATTGATACAGAAATAGATGTTAGCACAAATAGAAGAGAGAGCATTCTCACAATTAAAGCGATATAATAAAGGAAATGCAGTTTCTCATGAAGTCTTTGTCTCTGGAAACATCAGGGAAAGGCTAGGCAGCCACTTATTGACTACATCTAAGTGAAAGAACAAGGAAGAGAACTGGATTAAGTTATTGTTTACCAAAGTATGAGATTGTTTTAGGTGGTATCTGTTAAGCAAGTGGTATCTGTTGCCTGCCATCAGGAGTAGAAGTCTGAGCACTTCTGCCCACTGTATCCTGTTTTTGAAGTCGCCAAGAAAGACACAACTCAGTCAAGCACTGGATGGAAGAACATCTTATGTAGCTAAGAGACAGCAAGATCAGCTTCAGTAAAGTGGGCCTTGGTCTTAATGGCTAGTGAGTCCCTCCAGCTGCAGACACCAGATAATTGGCCTGCACTTTTATGCCACAATAGAAGGAACTTGTCCCCTCCCGACAGGGGATAGATATAGCAGTGAGGTTGGGCTGGTACCACATGATGCAAGCACTTAGGCAAACCAAAGGAACATAGACTGAGTCTGAGATGGGGAAAGATATTCCCAAGCAAGTCCAACACAATCTGTGAGAACCTACATTTCTCGGTTAGGAAGTATTCCAGGCCTATGGCCCATTCTTAGGGACCAATAGGTAGTCAAAAGACTGCATGTGTGAGACTGCCTTTCCCAACAGTAGCATTAGATAATATTAACTGAATAGCAAATTCCTCCTTCATTCTTCCTGTGTCACATTAAGAAAAAAGCTCAATTCAGAGCTATTATGACTTTAACACTTAGTAATCTTCCTTTTAACCAGGAGAAGGCAGGCCCTGGACTCAGAGTATTTTTGGGGTAACAGTAATTTACTAGAACTTAATTACATTGTTTTGTTTTCTTGGTGTTCGTTTTTCATTTTTACCTCTTATTTATGGCAAATAATTCTGGATTTTTCATTTAAAATAGTGTTACAAAAGCTTAATCTTTAAATAAATATGTATAGAATCTAAAATGATTTTAAAGCAGAGTAGTACTCCCTTATTTAAGGTTACAATTTTCTTTCTTTCTTTTTTTTTTGAGTGGGAATCTCACTCTGCCACCCAGACTGGAGTGCAGTGGCATGCTCATGGCCACTATAGCCTCAACCTGGTGGGCTCAGGTGATCCGTCCACCTCAGTCTTCCAAGTAACTGGGACTACAAGGCGCGTGACACCATTCCTGGCTATTTTTTTGTTTTTTTTTAATTGTAGAGACAAGGTCTTCCCAAGTTGCCCAGGCTGGTCAGGAACCCCTGGGTTCAGGCAATCCTCAGCCTCCCAAAGTGTCGGTATTACAGGTTTGAGACACCACGCCTGGCTTGAGGTTATAATTTTCAGAGTTACAGTCAGTCTGAAAATATTAAATGAAAAATTCCTGATAAAACATTTCAAAATAAATAATTATAAAAATAAAAATATTAATTTCTAAAGTAAACAGTTTTAAGTTTTGAGTAACATGATGACATCTCGCACTGAACCAGGATGTGCATCTTTCTTTTATCCAGCGTATCCACACTGCAGGTGATCCCATCCATGGTCCATGAGTCACTTTAGTCCTCTTGGTTGCCAGATTGACAGATCACAAGAAGGGTGAGGACAGTACAAAAAGATATCTTGAGAGAGGGAGATACCACATTTATACAACTTATATTACAGCATATTGTTATAATTATTCTATCTAATCATTGTCATTCTCTTACTGTGCCTAAGTTAAACTTTACTATAGGTATGTAAGCATAGGAAGAAAAATAGTAGATATAGGGTTTAATACTATCCATGGTTTTAGGCATCCAGTGGGGATCTTGGAACATTTCCCATGAGGGTAAGGCAGAACTACTGTATTAAGTAAATGAGAGTATAGATGTCAATGGCTATGTCAAAAATTGTTAAGTATTATTCAAATGGTGACATTTGGATAATGCTGAGCTAGATTATAAGTGAAGCAATGTAATTGATTCTGAAATTTTGTAACTGAAATTGCAATGCATTTTGCTATTAGGTATGGGAAGTTATGTCCCCAGCCCTTAAACATTTGAAACTTAAATATACACATAACACAATTCTAGCAGCAATAAAATAGCTGTAAAAAATTGTTCAGAAGCTAGCTTCAAGAATATAACCAAAATGCACAAAATACTTATATTTTTAGAGGGGAGTAATTTTCCTATACCTGTTTCCATTTGCAATCATTCATTGAAAGTGACTATCTGTGCTTATTGCAGAAATAATAAAACTTAAAACTTAGTACAATTATACTTTTCATGAATAAAATTATGTTAATTACATTTGAAAAATTGGTAAAATGGTACCTTGAGGAAGCTGAAATAAACTAGCTAAATAAAAAATATTGTATAGACTATATATTAGTTAGGATTCTCCAGAGAAACAAAACCAGTATTGTGTATGTGTGTCTGTATGTTTGTACTAAGAAATTTATTTAAATATAAAATCCATAGGGCAGGTCACGAGGCTAGAAACTCACACAAAAATTGGTATCGTAATGTCAGTGTGAAGTTTGTAGGACAGTCTGGCAGTCTGAAAACTCAGCAACAATTTCTGTTACAATCTAGAAAAGAATTGCTTCTTCCCTGGGACACCTCAGTTAGTGTACTTAGGTCCTTCAAACTCATTAGTTGAGGTAATCTGCTTTAAAGACAACTGACTGTAAATGTTAACCACATAAACAAAATACCTTCACAACACCATCTAGACTAGAGTTTCACCAAGCAACTAGGCATCACAGCATAGCCCAGTTGACACATAAAACTTAACCATCACAGACTTTAAGAAGAAGATTACAGTTTTTAATAAAAAAGAGAAATAGTTTAGAGTTGGAGCAAACATTGACTTCACACTGGTTGTTTGTTTTTTTCAATTTTCAGTCTTGTATAAACTTGAAACAATTACTCATCACTCTTAAAAAACTGTTTTTTCACAGAAAAATGAGAATGCATTAGTAGCCATTTCATAGTTGATGAAACGTTATATGTGAGTTTTTATAAAGCATACAACATTGTGCCTAACATTTAGTAAATGCTAAATAATGGTTGGGATTATTAAGGGCAAATATGTAGACCTTTTTTTTCAACTTGACAAGAACTATTTTGACATTTATGCAATCAGCATTATTTGAGTTGGGGAAAAAAGTGTTCTGAAATTTGTTAGTATTTCTCTCTTAAGCAAAAGTCAGAGTCAGTAACAAAGTAATAGTCTAACTTTAATTTAGTAAAATCTCATTTTGATCCTACTGGAACATATTTACTTGTTGTCATGTAAAATACCTCAACTAAACTGAGAAATTTAAAACTACTGTGTTACTTTGAGTAAGTCCTATTGTGCATTTTCTATTTTTTTATTTTATTTTATGCATGCTGTCTACATGTAACTTTTTTATAATCCATTGAGGTTTGAGAGTTTTTTGTATTATGCATAAAATGTTAATTATGTATATTTCATTAATTCAAGAAAAAGTTTATAATTACTTTAAATTGACTTTTTTATTTTTAAAATATTTTTTCATATAGTTTGGACCTATTATGCTTTTAAAATAGGGGTTGTTGGTAGCATATTAAAATTTTAAAAAATTACCACATTCATTAAGTTCAAGTAATATATTACAATCCAAAAATCTTAAAATGTAAAAACTGAATTTTACTGCTTCATACATGTAGTAACATTTGTTTGCATCTTTTTTATCTTTTGTATGCAAATATGGAAATGAATCTATTTATATATTGCATGTATTTATGAGTCAATGGATGAATGGGTAGGGAGAGAGAGGAAGATAAATAATAAAGAAAGAGAGAGAAACACTAAGAGATAGTAAAAGAGATAAAAATGGGATCATTCTACAATAATTTTAAAAGTCAGAGTAAATTTAGTTTTACTTAAATTTAACAAATGAAGATACTAAAGACAGAATGCAATAATTGCTAACTATAAAAGTCCTTCATCAAAGAGAAAAACTTTCTTATGGTAACCCTCTAAAGTTAGCAAAAATGTGATTAAAAAACAGCAAGAGGCAGTCTCTTTGTTTTTACTAATATTACATAATTTATGATTGAACCATATTTGTTCACTAGTAAAACGATTGATGATTTGGGCAAGAAAGGCGAATACTGAGTATATAGCATAAAACTGCTTACCTATATCTCAGGTGCATGCTTTGTCTGCCTGTCCCATAAGAGGTATTGAAAGAATTCCTTAGAATGAATCAATTAATAAGCATCTGGAGGGTGGAAGGAAAAGACTATGATAAGCTCTACATAGTTTTGTTGAATTAAATTTTTTAACCTTCAGTTGGCCTCTCAAGCTTGCCTACCTTACAGGGACCACTGCTGTCAGTACTTACTAATGTGATACAGTCGACAGAAAAAGCTTAGAATTTAGGATTTTTATCTTCTTTCTGCTATTTTGCAAACATCTGACTTCGGATCAATCAACTTAACTTGTTATATGATCATTTTCTCAGCTTCAAAATGAGTATTATTAGGAAGACTAACTTACATAACAAACCCTAGATCTATGTTAGGAATATAAAAATATTCAATAGCTATTATTTTAAAAGAGTGCTAGAGATGATCTGAACAAGTATATGTCTTTATTACGTAATATGTGAAATACCTAAGATAAAGTTATATTATATCTGAAACTGTCTGCTCTAATCTTAATAAAGTTTGAATTAAGAAATGAGTGGGACTGGCAGTAGTGGGAATCTGCCTGGGGAAGAGGGGCATACCTCATCAAAAGGGTACCTGTATAATGAACATTTGTATATCTAACCCTGAATTATACCCCACATCTTAAAATAAAAAAAATTAAAAGTTAAAAAAAGAAACGAGTGAGCATTATTAATAATACCAGCCCAAACAGATTCATTTCTCTTTCCTCATTGGGGATTAAAAAGTGTTTGTTAAAGCAGGCAAAACCTTGGCATCATCTTACATCTAGAAAGTCACTATGTTTTAGAGTTGCTTAATACAAGAAATTCATGATTTGAACATTATATGGAACATTTATAGACAAATTCCCTCTGGCTACACTGGCATTTTGCAAATATATTGGAAATGTCAGCAATTTGCATGTTAGAAATATCTTCTTTTATTTAGAATTTCAAATAGTTTTGTTATAAAATTATACTCCTCACATTCTGCAAAGACTTGGCATAAATGGCTTAAAAATGATTTACAGTTATTCTAGGCAAAGTTGATATTTTCTCATCTGAGAAGTTGTGGATGTGTAAACGTAAGGCATATATGAATGTAAATAAGTGTCATGCAATCCTTTTCCCCCTGGAAGTATGGTTCTGTTTTCTCCCCTTTTGGCAACCCATCTAAAGACACTAAGGACGTTTCTATGTATCACGTCTCCATGCTCTATCCAACTTTCCTAGGAATCAGGAGGAGTCCAGTGTTTGTGGTGGGACTAGGGAACACTAGGTGTTGTGGTGGGTCATGAGAGAGAAGAAGGAGGAAACTGACATTTACCAAACAGTTAGGGAGGACAGGGCTTGGTTCTTTACTTTCATGATTTTGAGTAATAGTCATCAAAGTACCGTGAATGGTGAATGTCTCCAAAATGCAGACAAGGAAATAGAATTTAAGAAAAATCTGTAACTTTCACAGAAGCAAAAGACAAGTAGTTCTTGAGCTTGAATTAACACTTGTTTATTGACTCCGAATTCTTACTGTCTCCCAAATGTTCATTATGTATGTTTCATCTGAGAAGACGCTCTCCCATACCTCCTCCCTCCATTTTCTCTCTCATGTATGTGTTTTGATCCCCAGTTTCAGCTGTCGCTCAATTCCATCTCTTGCCTGCCTGAACCACATTTGTTCAGAATCTGGAGGGGAGTGATGTTTAGGATGTCCCCAGAATCCAAACCCAAATAAAACAATGAGAAATAGGCAGAGGGACCCTACCATCAAAATAGGAGTTTCAATATTTGGAAAACTGGATTTGAGAATGCACCTTAGAACAATGGCCAAAATTTGGTTTGCTACTTTGGCTTTCATCTTTAAATCCAGGATGTTGTAACTCCTTTTCAGAGGAATGGATTTGAAGAATCCTGGAAAATTTTGGCTCCCTCTGTTAAGCAGGAAAAAACATGACAGCAATGTAGTGGGCATGAAAAACCAAATATAGCAATTTCCTTAATTTAAATTAAGTAGGGTGAACAGATTTTCAAATGCAGAAATTTGGACCTGTCGGCAGGCAGACACAATGAAAAGGAGTAAGACAGAGATACAACAACAGCAGCTGGAAAAGGCAGTCTGGGAAAATGTCTCTGCCAAAATAGTCTAAAACCAGGGAAGTAATATCTCAGGGAAGGCATAACTTGAGACAGGATTCAAGGTGAATCAGAAATGAGTAGTCAAATAGCAATCAATTTAGAAGATTAGCATAGAATTAACTGGCAAAAGAAAAATTTATGGATTAAATTGTATTACTTAAAAGACTTTCCTATAATGAGTTATCTACTTTATTGTTCAATTATATTTATGTCCAGCTATGTTCATATATTTATTTTTATGCCTAAGACTCAATATATGGTTGATAAAGTCTAAAATCCACCAATCAGAACTTATTTCTCCTTATCTCTCTGCACAAAGTACTCAGTTGGAGTCTATAATAACAATAATCTCTGTGTAAGAATTCTGGAAAGAAGGACAAAAATTTTGACAAGGACAGAGATTGAAAATAGGAACTGATCTGACAAACTCTGGACAAAGAAGTATATTATTTGGGGAGATATGAACTTTTGGGGGAATTTAGAAGAGTGCAAAGATGAAAAAAGGAATACATCAGAATACTGGCCAGGTTTGGCTTGAAAAAAACTGCTAAAATGTGAATTCCTTCAAAAGGTAGCCTAAACTGTGATATTTGGCACATCTCTTGTCACAGAAAGCTTCTGATTTTGTTGAACTGTTTAATTTAATTTAATTTTATTATACTACAACCTGCTTTTAATCATGTGTTCATCATTGGCACTAGCACATACTATTTAAAACAGTTCAAAACAGGCAGACTGTTGAACTGTTTTAAGCAGTATTTACTAGTGTCAATAATGAACACATGATTAAAAGCAGGTTTGTAGTTAGGGACTTTGAATTCACTTTTGCACATGACACATTTGTAGTTCTTATGGGACCGCTAAGTGAGAATGTCCCATTGTGTTTGATATGTAAATACAGGGCAGATGGGAAATGTAGTGCAGGTATGTAGACATGGTGATAAAGAGCACATAAGTGGGTTACTAAAAGCCACACAGTGAAAGAAGTATATGTGATTTCAAAAGAGAAGAAATTATTGAACAGATGACATAGAAAAAAATGACATTTAGTGAAGTAATAGGTACCTATGGAGACAGAGGAGGAATAGCCAGAGATATAAGCTAAGAACCAGGGCAGTGTACTTTTTGTGAAATTTTAAAGGAATCAAAAAATGTTTTGTTGTTATTGTTGTTTTCTAATAAAGAAAAGAGCACTCAGCTATGTCAAGGACTTTTGAGAGCTTAAAGACAAAAGTTGGAAATAATCTCTAGATTTAGAAACAATAACTTGGTAAGAGATTTCAGGAGATTGAAGAGAGACAAAGTAAGATTTTAATACCTGCAATTGTTAAGGGGGTGGGAAATGCAGTAACTATAAGGGTAGACTAGAGACTATCATTTAGAGCGAGGGGCCATGACATTATGGTAATTTTGTTTGTTGGTTAGTGAACTAAAACAGAAGAGACCTAAAGCTGTTTAAATACTGATAAATTGTAATCAGAATTGAAAAAGAGGTTGAGTGAGTGTGTGTGTGTGTGTGTGTGTGTGTGTGTGTGTGTGAAAAACAGGATAACCCCCCCCCACCAGAAAGTGAGAGTAAACACCCACAGGTTCTAATACTATGAGGAAGAGGAGACAGAACTTCCTTCATAACAAAAGTAAAAATTCCTTGTCCTATTGCTACATTTACAAAGTTCATGGCAGACTGTGAAAGCCTTACTTTCTATCTGTTTGCAAAATAAGAGGTGAAGAGGTGAGGACACTTGCTGACAGTAAATAAGGAGGAAATAAGAACTGAGGTTTTATGATAAAGTAAATTTACCACAATCATTACAAAGTATATACGTTTCTGATGTTGTTCTAAGGGTTTTACCTGAATTACCTAATCTAAACCTCATATAATCCCATGAAATAGGTACTTTACTATTCTACTTTTACAGATGCTAAAACAAAGAAAATTTGAGACACTGTAGAAAATGGAACAAAGGACTAAGAAGGCACCTAGAGTTTGCAGGGTGGCCTTGAGGAGTCAGTTGCACTGATGGTCATAAAATACTACCATCTTCACAGCTGTGTAATCTTATCCAGCAGTATTCAGGGTTTCAGGGTAAGGCCTGGAGAAAGATGAAAGCTAGATCATTCCCCGCATTTACCCAGTGGAATTTAACAGAAACCCAATGAGGCAAAAGGAATAGGCAAAGGTAACAATGAGCCATAGAGAGTATAACTAGGTAGAGAAAGAGAGAAGTACAGAAGGGGAGTGATAGTGTGCTTACAGTGGTTGAGGGCTGGATATTTTGGTGAGTTTGTATGTTGCTGTTGAGAGATATCAAATGACAGTGTTGGAAGAATGGAATGCTGCAGGCAGATAGTGAGTTGTCTGAATTAATGACTCCAGAGGTAGTTCTAGTTGAGAATTAGATCTAAGTTTTTAGGTGGGAGTGAGTACTAAAAATAAAGGGAAGGGAAACTTTACCCTTTATTGTCAGCAAAGTGAGAGACTTGCACAGAAAAACAGTGAAGTTATAAAGATGTCAGGACTTTTATAGAGAAAAAGTGAAATTTTAGACTTCAGAAAATGAAGATGAAAACTCAAGAGGTTGTTAGTCGCCAGTGACAAGGATGGGTCTAAAATTATTTAGCCAGACAGCATGAGTCTGAAAGGAACAATGAAGAATTAAGAGGATGCAGATAATACCATTCAACCCTAAGAATGCCAAGTATAAAATAATGAACAATATACACCCAATTCTGAAGGCTACAAAGGAAAAAGAGTTCTCCAGAAAAAGCTAGTATTTGGTTAACACAAAAGTAGTAGAAACAAGGCTGTGAGTCTAGGAGTTTGTTCTCAGGGTTTCAGTTAAGAAAACACCCTGGAAAGGATGGGGAGAGAAGGGAAGGAGGGTGAGGAATAGGTCATAAGAAAGGAAACAGAGCTGTATGGAAATGCGGGAATGTGGGGGATAAAGAGATTCCCAGAAGAATGGTGGTTAGTTAACCTAGAATAATAAAGAATGGAGTCAGCAGATTTTGCAAACAATTTTTCAGAATAAAATTAGTCCCAGATGAAAACAGCCCAGGTCATCAACAGAAGAATATGCTATAGCATATTTATATAATGAAATACTACTCAGCAATAAAAGAAGTGATCTATGCATGTGTGCTACTACATGGATAGACCTCAAAAGCACTATGCTAAGAAGCTAGGTACTAAAAGTTACTTATGAATCCAAGATATAAAACATAAAAACTAAACCTATCATAGCAAAAAGCAAATTCAACAATTGGTTCTTGGTGGAGCGAAGTAGGACTGACTATGAAGGGTCATATGGAGCTTTCTGGGAGGATAGGGGATGTTCTGTGTTTTAACAGGGATGTGTGTTGCATGCATTTTGGTATGTCAAAACTGGATGAACTATATATTTGAAAACTTTGGCCTGGAATATTTATTTAGACTTCAATTCTAGCCATCGGTGCTGACAGCCAAAGCCAAGGTGAAAATAGCATCTATTTTGTTCATCCTTTATACCATAGCTAGCAAATGATTGTATAATAAATATTTGGAGCATGATGGCATAAATTAATAGATAAATAAATTAACAAGTAGATGAACAGCATACAGAAGTTATGGCACATGGAGGAAATGAGTATCTTTGGCGATTAATATGAATGACTGCTTGAATTGCCTACCGATAGCTTCATAATTTGGCTACTTTTTACTTATATCAATAAAGATATAAACCAGCTCAAACTTTTTTTTTTTCTTCTTATGTATAAAACATTCCGGGTTGCCATCATCCAAAACCTAGTATAAATGTCTTCATTTATATAACATGAAAATCCAATTTATGTTTTTCTGTCCGTAATTCTTGACTTTACATGAAGATTATTAAAAACAGCCCATTTGGTGGATTTCCCTTTATTCCTAAAGCCAATTACCCTTTAGTTGGTTACCCTACAGCATGGAAACTAGATTATGAGGAAGTAAGCTGCTCCCCTTCCCCTTAGAATATAAATTCTATAAGGACAAAGGTTTTTTTTTGTTTTTTGTTTTTTGTCTGTCTTATTCCCTGCCCCTTCCTCAGCACTTAGAACTATACCTGGCACAGACCAGAAAATAGATAGATATAGATAGAAAGATAGATAGATAGATAGATGATAGATAGATAGATAGATAGATAGATGATAATAAAGTTGATTGCTTTCTCATTTGAAAAATCTCTGCCTTCCTGGGTAAGTATTAAAGCAATACCTAAACGTAACCACAGACAAAGAATTAACAGCAATATTAGAAAGATAACTATTAAATTTTCTATACATATACTGCATTAATTCTCTTAGTTTTTATCTAAATTTGAAAATTCCCATCAAGCAACCTGAATTGTCCTAACTAATCTCAAGAAAATGGAGACAATATCTTTAGTTCTGTTGGTTCTAAAATCAATGTGTGGCTTGCCTAAGTTTGTTTAAAACACTTTGTGTTGAACAGCAGGTTTTAAGCATATGTCTTTTTTTTTTTTTTTGAGTTGGTGTCTCACTCTGTTGCTCAGACTGGAGTGCAGTGGCCGCTCCGGCCACCGCAGCCTCGACCTGCTGGGCTCTGGCGATCCTTCCGCCTCAGCCTTCCAAGTAACTGGAACTACAGGCGTGCGCTACCACGCCCAGCTAATTTTTGATTTATTGTAGAAATTAGGTCTCGCCAAGTTGCCCAGGCGGGTCTTGAACCCTTGGGCTCAGGCAATCCACTCACCTCGGCCTCCCAAAGCACGGGATTACAGGCTGAGCCACCGAGCCCGGCAAGCATATGTCTTAATGCTTTTACTGTGTAGCTTGATCTTTTTTGTTTTTTTTTACTGTAAATATATAAAAATGTAAATATGCAGTGAATCCATAAATTGTCTGAGTTCTCTCCACAGGTTGTGTTTAGCCTTTCCACAGATTGTGTTTCCTCTAGCATTAATCTCTGAATTACATTCAAAGCAATGTTGATCAATATAAAAGTCATGAGCCTAGCTATGTGGATACTGCAGAGTTTATGGAAGTCAATTCCAGGTGAAATTTTAAAACAACCCATTGTTATAATTGGAGATATTAAGTATATGATAATCTTTCCTGTTGTTGCTATATATTCCACAGACACTAAATTAATACATTACAAAAATAACTGCAATGACGATTTTTAAATTTCTAAACATTTGGAATATTCCAAATATACCAAAAGTTAATTAGGGGAAAAGAGTACTGCATATTCATATACTCATCACATAGCTTCATTTTGCCATATTTGTTTCCAATTTTTTTAAGGACTTGATCTTCATAGTTGAAGCTTTCTGTGAATTGTCCTATTTCATGTATCCCTCTACCACCTCTTTCCTGAGTGCTTACTCTCTTGAATTTTGTGCTTATCATTCTTATGTGTATTTTTGTTCATTTATAAGACTATTTATAAGACTATTTTTTCTAAAGTCTGTACAGCAACATTTTGCCTATTTCTTTAAACTTTATATATGCCACATTTTCATTATAAGCACCCAATAAATGTTATTCTTTCTGTGATGCCACATGCTTTATTTTCTCTTAACATTGCACTTGAGACTTAGCCAAGTTGACACATGTAGCTCCAATGAATTTACTTTAGCGGTGTTGGGTTCTACAGCATGAGTATGACACAAAGACAATCAAGTCTCCTCTACCTAAAAGTTTCCCTTTTTCTTTTCTCTCCAGCACCAAGTCCTGGTACCCAGCTACCAACTAGGGGCTGTCTCTTCACTACCACCACCCGCTTCAGGCTGCCTAACTATTTTTATAGGATACTGAGTTGGTGCAAAGTGATTTTTCTTTTTCTTATAATAGGCCCAGTATTGTTAGCTCTATCAAATGAACATAAGATTAGAGGTCTAAAAGTGATTAAGTGTGCAGATTATGTAAATCAAATAAATAAATAAACAAGTAAAAGAATGGTCGTCTAATAAACATATGTGTTATATTTTTAACACAAATAACTCTATAATTGTCTGTCCTTGCTTACATACCAGTGGCAGTTTTATTTTTTTTCTAAATCATAGATAGTTGCAGAAATGCCAGTTTGAAATTTGCATATTTTTGCATATTTTTATTTACTAGACATTATACAATTGCTCTGTAAATTGGTTTTAGCTATATATTCAAACATTAAGATTTAAGAATGTTTCTTTCCACACATATTAGCCAACTCTTTTTAATTTAAGAATTTAAAACTTTTTACTAGTCTGATAGGTGTGAAATATTAACTCATTGTTTTTGCAGAAATCTCCCAAATTTCTAGTAAAGTTAAGCATCTTGTCAATTTGATTGGTCATTCTAGTTGAACCTCTTTTGAAAATTGCTTGAATCATCTTTCCATTTTCCTAATAGTACTGTCTTTTTATGTGTTAATTTGTAGTTATTTATAAATTTGAAATACTGATATAGGTATTTATATATGCTTCAAATATTCACCAACAGTCTGTGACTTGACTTTGTTTACAGTGTTTTAGGATGAATATGATACTTTCCAATTGTAATGTAGACTAATATATCGGCTCTTATATTCAGGTATTTAAAGTTTTATATCTAGTTGTAGAAACCATTCTTTGTTCTGAGTTTATAAAAATTGTCATATATTTTATTTTGATAAGAATTAAAGTTTGTTTTACACAATTAAGAATTTACTGTATATGCAACTGATTTTTACACACTCGAAAGGTGATTTTTTTTCTATATGGATAGCAGAGTATCTATAGATTATTTATGTATCAGTCTATTTTTTTCTTTACTGATTTATAATGCCATCTCTACTATGAATCCCATTTATATTCACATGCAGGCAGGCAAGGCATTCTTTTCCTGGAATAAAAAAAAAAGATAAAATAAATAGTAGGCTGTGTTAGTCTGCTTATGCTTCAATTACAAAATACTATAAACTGAGAGCCTTAAATGACAGGCATCAGGCATTTATTTCTCATAGTTCTGGAAACTTTGAAATCTGAGATCAAGGTGGCAGCAGATTCAGTGTCTGATGAAGGTTCACTTCATGGCTTGCATATAGTTGCCTCTGCTTGTGTCTTTTCCCAAAATTCACATGTTGAAACCCTAAGCCCTGATGTGATGGTATTTAAAGATGGGACCTTTAGGGAATAATTAAGTTTAGATGAAATCATGAGAGTAGTGCCCACTTGATGAGATTAGTGCCCTTG
>CAUYQG010209242.1:0-47956 GCA_963574415.1 Tarsius wallacei
GGGCAACTTGGCGAGACTTCATCTCTACAATAAATCAAAAATCAGCCGGGCGTGGTAGCGCGCGCCTGTAGTTCCAGCTACTTGGAAGGCTGAGGCGGAAGGATCACCGGAGCCCAGCAGGTCGAGGCTGCGGTGACCGGGAGCGGCCACTGCACTCCAGTCTGGGCGACAGAGTGAGACTACAACTCAAAAAAAAAAAAAAAAAATAGTAGAATATTACCAAAGGCTGGGAAGGGTGTGTGTGGAGGGGGGGGGGGGGGGTGGTGGTGAAGAGAAGAGAAGTAGATTAATGGATACAAACCTACATTTAGACAGAAGTAATAAGTTCTAGTGTTCAATAGCACTGTAGGGTGACTATGGTCAAGAATTATTTGTTGTATAATTCACAATAACTAGAAGATTTGGAATGTTTTCAACACAAAGAAATGTTAAATCTTGAGGTGATGGATAACTAATTACCTTGATTTGATTATTTCATGTTGTATGCATGTATCAAAGTATCAAAGTATCTCATATTCCCCAGATTTCCCCAATCAAAAAAGAGTTCAAAGTATAACTTAGTAAAAAAGTAATGCATACAATCAAAAGAAGAGAAAAGAACAGTAGGAAACAATTCAAAGGAACACTGTGTATTTATAAGAAACTAAAATGATTTGATAGCTATTTGGTGGCAGAAAAAGATTTGTAAATACTTGAGATTATACATATTGTATATGGCATGCCAATATCTTTTAAAATGAACTAAAATATGAACAGATAATTGATCTGAACACTAAGAAGTTTTGTACTTTTTTTAAAATTTTATTTTATTTTATTTTTTTATTTTTGAGTTGGAGTCTCACTCTGTCGCCCAGACTGGAGTGCAGGGGCCGCCTCAACTTGCTGGGGTTCGGCGATCCTTCCGTCTCAGCCTTCCAAGTAGCTGGAACTACAGGCGCGCGCCACCACGCCCGGCTGATTTTTTGATTTATTGTAGAGATGAGGTCTCGCCAAGTTGCCCAGGAGGGTCTCGAACCCGCGGGCTCAGGCAATCCACTCACCTCAGCCTCCCAAAGCGCGGGATTACAGGCTGAGCCACCGAGCCCAACTAAGTTTTGTACTTTTTAAAGATTATTTTTCTGCATTCTTTTTTCTCCCACAAAACTCCAGCTCTTCTCACTCAAGACCCTTCCAGGATTCTCCAACATTCACAGGTTAATGTTTCTCCTTCCATTTTCTTATTTTAGTTTTCTTGTGTGTTTTGTTTTGAAAAATTCCACAAAATCCTTTGTATCAAACCGCCTTGGCATCTTTCCAAATGGGTTGATACCTGTCTTTTCCCTGGAAATGCTGAATGTAACCAAGTGATTCCCTAGTGGCCTTGCAAGGAAACTATTTTTCAGTGGAGGGTAAGAAGAAGCTGTGGGTGGCAGGTTGCCACAATCCTTCCTGTGATGCCCTGCAGGCTCCCAGCTCTTCCACTGGGAGTAACAGATGCAATTGGCCAAAGTCAGACTCGATACCACGCAGTGACCACAGAGAGGGCCAAGAAAGCCAAATTTGAAGGCGCTTTCCTCACATCCAAAGAGAAACTGTGCTTCTAAATTACATCTTTATTCACAGAAAAAGCCGACTGCCTGTAATTACTGTCAGTACATTTTTCACATGTGATACCTCTATTTGTCTCTCCAGATCCTCTCTCCATGCTTCTCCACTCTGCTCTATGTCTTGCTAGGCTGACCTACAAAGACCACTTCAACAACACTCCCCTGGCCTCTGGCTTCTGGCTGGGTTTGGCCAGTGAGAGCCTTGGCTGGAGATCAGAGGGTGGGAGGAGAGATAAGGGTGTGTATTCCTCTTGCTTCCTCCCTGAGAGGTGGGCTTGGGCTGGACATGTCCTTCCATCCAGGGTCAGTGTGCCTCTCCAGGCGCCTTTCTCCACAGAAGTTTTTTGTTATGCCTCAGGAGCAACTCCTTCCTCTCATCCAGATCTAGGTGCAGGGACACCTCATCCGCAGCCACTAGCCTCAGGTTGCTGCGTGTGTGTGTGTCCCACCACACACACACACCTTTCCAAACAATCTCTTTGTAAACAAACTCTCCTGGAATCACCCTAACTTGGGTTTACCATCTATTTTCTGCTAGAAACTGACAAGAGGTAATTACTCAAGAAACAAGTATATTCTTACTAAAAGATTTGGTCTAAAAAGTCTATACTTGAAAAGAGGTGAGAATCATATGGCAAGCGAGAACACTCCAGCTTTGAAGTCAGAGAAAAGCTGGTTCAAGTTCCAGGTCTTCCTCTTACATACTGTGGTTCCTTGGAAAGGTATTCAAACTTGCAAAGCCTTTAAAATAAGAGTAACAATAGCACCTACATCATAGAATTGGTGTGAAGATTAAGTGAGACATTTTAAAATGAGATTAAATGAGATGAATGAGTTTCTATAGGCAAGCTTTCCATTCGTATTAACTAATAAAAAGAATCATCATAATAATATAAATGTGTATTCAGTAATGACTAATTATTGTTCTTAAAGAGGTTTAATCCAGAAGATGGGCTTGAGTTATCCTAAAAAGTATATGTCTTCACACAGGATATAAGAATCATTGCTTTCAATTTTCTATCAGTGTTCTACTTCTAGACTTCTAAAAGGAAAGTTACTTTGAGATTTTGCAGAGTATCAAGATCATAAGTCATTTCATTTTGCCCAGAAATCTCCCCCAAGTATGGTCACAAGCAAGTACTATTACATATATCTGTAACTTCATTAAAAAGGAAGACAAGGGTCACCATTCTCCTATTGGTGGCATGAATTATCCACTAGCTTTAATTAAGAATCACATCTGCAGAGGCCTCTATAATTGGAGAGTTAATTCAATGAACTATTTCAAGTTAAAGTAATTTTCACTTCCTTAAACTTAACTATGTCGAACAGAGTATTTTCAGGAAACCTTCATTACCTGCCTGATTATCCTAAGCCTTCCAGACCATCTACTTTTGATCATGTTTGACTACAATCC
This sequence comes from Tarsius wallacei, assembly GCA_963574415.1. Taxonomy (NCBI): domain Eukaryota; kingdom Metazoa; phylum Chordata; class Mammalia; order Primates; family Tarsiidae; genus Tarsius; species Tarsius wallacei. The sequence goes on from CAUYQG010209242.1 coordinate 3,004, forward strand.
AGGAAGCAAAATCCTGCACGAGTTTGAAATCAGAAAGATGCTGACAGTACGTCTATGAAGCAGATGGACTTTTGTTGTACAAAGTTGACATATGTTAATAGATTTAAATTGGTCTATGAACAAAGTCAATTGCTGTTTCTTGATTATTTATATAAATTAAAGGATGGCTTAACTTAATTTCTACCATGTGTGCCCTCTGGCAGTAAAGGTTGCTAAAGATTTCAGTCCTTCTCTTTTCAAGGAATTGGGGGAAAAAGACTATCTACTATCTGCCAACATTTAGCTGTATTTCATAAGGGGCAGTTTATTTTGGAGCCTATAATGATCTAATCAAAAAAACCATGGATCTGATGTAACTTCCCCCTTCTCAGCTCCAGTACCTCTCCTAGAAAAGACCATAAACAAACTACTAACAAAAGAAATAAAACGATATAGGATTTCACCACCAGGCACAGTCCCAAAGCAAGACATGCAATTTTAAGGGTCTTGACATCATGGCCAAAATAGACAAAGCAGATGTGGTTTGCTTGGTTAACCATGGATTATTGAGACAAAATGACAGCAGCACCCATTAACCCCTGCACCCAGAACCAAAGAATGAGGTGCTTCTAAAGACGAGAGGAAGATTTGTAATTCTTTATCAGTATTAGTATGCACATATTTGAAAACAAATATATTTAGTGAACTCTATAATTCAATAGCTCCCCCTTTTCTAAGGAAAAAAAAAAAAGAACAAAAAAAAAGTCTTGATTGTAGTAAGTTAATCCAGTGGGTTTGAAAATCCGTTTGAAAGAGGATCTCTAATACAAGATCAATAGAAAAGAAAGGAAATTTTTTCATTTATCTCATATACAGCTCTATCAAAATTGGGTTTCTACAATAAGAGAGGGTAGGCCCTAAGTTTCTTGGTCTGGATTTCCCAACTCCAGATAGAGATACTCTACCTCTACTTACTCTTGCCCTCTATCCTAAACACAGGGTGAGAGAGGATCATGTCACAGCACCAGAATAAATTCTGACCCCATTTCTGCCTCTAATTTACTTTATGTCTTTGGCCAGGTAGCATCATTTCTGAGCCTCTAGGTAAAGTGGAATTGTTGAGTTCAATGAGATAGTACATATACAAGAATTTTGGAAATGTTAAAGTACTCTACAAATGAGAGTTATGTGATGAAAAACTTAGTCCTTTGTTTCTATTTCTCAAAAATGTCTATTAATATGTCCGTAGTAAAAAGAATAAGTTTTCTTATGGATATTTTTGTATTCAGTGAAAAAGGTAATCATAGGGGCTTTTGAGTTGAGATTTCACTCTTGTTGCCCAGGATGGAGCACGATCATAGCTCACCACAGCCTCGACCTCCTGGGCTCAGGATAGCCTTCCACTTCAGCTTCCCGAGTAACTCCAGGCACACACCACGTCTGGCTAATTTTTTTAAAATGTTTTGTAGAGGCAAGGTCTTGCTATGTTGCTCAAGCTGTTCTCAAACTCCTGGGCTCAAACAATCTTCTTGCTTCAGCCTCCCAAATGCTGGAATTACAGGCAATGAGCCACCATGACCTGCCCATTTATCTATTTAATATAATAAAATATTTTATGTTAAATTTTTAAAATGTGGCTGAGCATGGTGGCTCAAGCCTGTTAGCCTAGCACTTTGAGAGGCCGAAGTTGGGGGATTGCCTGAGCCCACGGGTTCAAGACCAGCCTGGGCAACTTGGTGAGACCTCATCTTGACAATGAATCAAAAAATGAGCCAGGCATGGTAGCGCACACCTGTAGTTCTGGCTACTTGGAAGGCTGAGGCGGAAGGATCACCTGAACCCAGCGGGTCGACGCTGGGGTGGCCATGAGCATGCTACTGCACTCTAGCCTGGGTGATGGAGTGAGACTCCGACTTAAAAAAAAATTATTTTTAATGTAGCTTTAAGAAAAAACAAAGGTTCTTAGAACATTGTCTTAGATAAAATCAAGGGTGATTTTACCAATAGCTCAGAAACACAAGGAGAGGTAAACTGTAAAAAATTGTGATCTCAAGTTATAGCTTCACTTTTAAAATAATGTATTACATCCGAATGCAAGAGCAGTGCATATTCATTGAGGACATTTGGAAAGATTTTTGAAAACATCATTAATATTTTTAAGTATTATGATTTTTCCCCCTTGTCAAATATACATAAGTATTACTCCTTGTAGAATTCCTTTCTTCACCAAAGATGAAACCACATGAACAATAACACCCTCCTAGATGCCTCCTTCTGGCTCCATAGTTGAGGTGAGCATACTGGATTCAGTGGGCCAGATCTATTTTTCAACGGCAGTTTTTCCTTATATTCTCTTTTTTGACAGAACAGAGAATTGGGCAAAGTTAAGAACTGTGGTAGAAGAATTCTAAGATGGTCCTCAAGATTCCCAGCACCTACTGTACACATATCTTCTCCCAAGTATTCAAGCAAACACTAATCCAGGTGCCCCTCTAAAGGAATTTTATGGATATAATTAAGGTCTCAAATCAGTTGACCTTTGGATAGGGAGATTTTCCTCAGTAAGCTTGGCCTAATCATATGAGCCCATAAAAAAGACAGAGCTCTCTGAATCCTTTCTGAGAAGGATTCAGTGCAAGAGAGATTTTCCATTGCTGTCTTGGAAGACAGAGGGGGTCACACGGCAATGGATGTGGGCAGCCACCTCTAGGAGCTCAGAATAGTCCTCTAGCTGACAGTCAGCAAGTAATCAGGGATATCAATCCCACACCGAAAGGAATTGAACTTGGCCTACAATCTGAATGAACTTGGAAGAAAATTCTTCTCTAGGACTTTCAGAAAGGAGTTCAACACCTTGACTTCAGCCCTCTAAGTCCTTGAGCAGAGAACACAGCCATATTGTGTTGGACTTTTGACCTATAGAACTGCACATTAATAAATGGGTGTTATTTTAAGCTGTTGGTTGTGGTACTTTGTTTCTGGTGTTAGCAACAGAAAAATAATACAAAAGTCCTATTTGTAAAGATCTCCAACATGCTTTGATGGAGAAAAATATTTCTTTCTTTTTTATTACTGCTATAGTACTCTGTTGCATGAATGTATCACCATTTGTCTATCCAGTCAACTGTTGAAGTACATTCGGTTTGTTTCCAGTTTGTTGCTATTATGAATAAAGTTGCTATGAACATTGATGTACAAGATCTATTTGATGGACATCTGGTGTTAGCTTTAAGTTCAGTAAAGGAAGTATATAAGAAACTATTGACTCAGAGATACATCAGTTCAACATCTTCTTACCTGTTATTCAGTCATCCTGTATATGAGTTTTTATCCCTGAAAATCAAGAGCCCTGGGTCCCATGGACCAGCCACCCCGTACCCTGGCTGAGTCCTCCTAGCCACAGGGCATGCTCCATAATGTTTGCTTCGAGCTTTTCAGCAATCCTATACATATAAAAAGTCTAAAGATAAACAGAGACCACAACAGCATATTTTCACACTAGCTGGAAGATGAAAAGAAGACAATAGAAACCACCAGAAATCACTTATGAGTGAAAATAAACTTCACCATGGAAGCTAATGCCAGGATATCTGCAAACCCAATGCTCTGGCAAAGCCATTGAGACTTCCTACCAGTTATCATTGCATTTGTTTTCTTTTCTGAAGAAACTACTAGAGAAGAATTTTATAGTCACTGATGCCATATCTTACTCTAGACTATAATAACTAACAATGTCACAAGTTTTCATACACAAAAAGTAGAGAAGAATAAGTTAGACAATTCATTTAGAAATTCAGTGAATCAAAAATAGAGTAAAAATGCAGGTGTCTGGAACTCCCCATCAGGTACAGTCTACATCAGCCAATAGTCCTTTTCACTTGAAATGGATCTAGAGCAAGGGATATTAGAAATACCTTAAACCACAATGAATAATTACAAGGATCTTGCTTAAGTTTGACTTGTGGGGGTTTCTTAGAGGAGAGGGGAGAGATTTTCTAAAGTCTTGTTGGTTGTTTGAATGGGGTTTGTTTTTGTCAATGTCAAGAATCATAATAGACAAAAGATAATGTCAAGAACCGCAGAAAGAGATACTGACTGGGGTAATTGTCCTGAAATGCTCTACCCCAAATTTATTTTGCCTTATAACCCCTCTCTTTGTTGATAAAAGATTAGCAAATGATCAAATATGTACAGGTTTTAGAAATTATTACTTCAAGAATGGTTGTCAGTCATGAGAAGTAGTGCATTGAAGTAATCAAAATTAAGGAAAAGGACATTGTTTATGGAAACTGGCAGGTTGAGATGTAGGATTCTTAGAGAAAAGCGAAATTTGTCCAGACAGCTAAAAGTGGCATACATTCTGTGGGTTGTCCCTTTACTCTCTTGATGATTTCTTTTGCCATGCAAAAACCTTTCAGTTTGATGAGATCCCACTTTTCTATCTTAGTTTTTCTGGCATTCACTTTTGGGAACTTAGTAAAGATTCGATGTCTACTCCAATGTGTATAAGGGTGTTTCCTATGTTTTCTTCTAGGATTATTATAGTTTGAGATTTTATTTTAGGTCTTTGATCCATTTTAAGTTGATTTTTATATCTGGTGATAGGTAGAGGTTCAGTTTCATTCTTCTACACGTGGTCAGCCAGTTTTTCCAGCCCCATTTGCTAAATATGGTCTTCTTTCCCGGTGCTTGTTATTGGTGACTTTGTTGAAGATAAGTTGGTTGAAAGTCAGCATTTTTGCTTCCAGTACCTCTGTCCTGTTCCATTGGTCTATGTGCCTATTCCTGTACCAATACCACAGTGTTTTGGTTACTGTAGCCTTGTAATAAAGTCCGGAAGTGTGATACCTCCCACTTTGTTCCTTTGACTGAGGATTGTTTTGACTGCTCATGCTCTTTTTTTGTTTCCATATGAATTTTGGTATTGTCGTTTCCAGGTTTGAAAAAAAAATGGTGCTGGTAATTCGATGGATATTGCATTGAATCTGCATATTTCTTGGGTAGGGTGGACATCTTGACAACATTTGCAAATTATGCATCTGACAAAGGCCTAACATCCAGGATCTACAAGGAGTTCAAACAAAGTAAAAGGAAAAAAAACAAACAACCCCGTTAAAAAGTGGGCAAGGGACATAAGTAGGCACTTCTCAAAAGAAGACATACAAGCAGCCAACAGACACATGAAAAAATGTTCAGCCTCACTAATCACCAGAGAAATGTAAACCAAAACTCCAATAAGATACCATCTAACTCCGGTAAGGATGGCTATCATTAATAAGACAAAAAACAACAGATGCTGGCACAAGTACAAAGAAAAGGGAACACTTCTATACTGTTGGTAGGAGTGCAAACTAGTTCAACCTCTATGGAAAGCAGTTCCTAAAAGAACTAAAAATTGACCTTCCATATGATCCAGCAATCCCTCTCCTGGAAATATACCAGTAGGAACATAAATCATTCTACAAAAAAGACACCTGCACACACGTTTTTATCACTGCACTATTCACAACAGCAAAAACATGGAACCAACTCTAGTGCCCATTGAAAGTGAACTGGATAAAGAAAATTTGGGACATATACATGATGGAGTATTACACAGCCATAGAGAAGAACAAAATCATGGACTTCACAGCATGGAGTTGGAAACCATAATAGTAAATGAATTATCACAGAAACAAAGAACTGAATACTGCATGTTGTCACTCATAAGTGAGCCCTGAACATTAGTCACATTAGTACAAGGGAGGGATTGGCAGTTTCTAGGCACTGCTAGGGGAAGGAGGGAAGAGGATGAGGAATGCATGACAATGCAAAAGGTACCTGATCTACAACCAAGGGCAGTGAGGGCCAGTTAGAAGCCCAAACTTCACCTGCATGTAGCGTACTTAGGTAGTTAATCCTCACTTGTACCTAAATTCTCTATAATAAAAAAATTTTAAGTGGCTTACAGAAGAGGAACATAGCAAAAGAAGTACTGGAGAGGATAAAGTTGTCTTTTTAAAGTCCAACCAATTGTAGAGTGAGAACTTTAGACTGAAAAGGACAGCCATTTGACCATCCCTGATTTTTGAAGTTCTGGCTGGCTATGAAGTCCTTTCTTCTCTCTGAAGTCAACAATAATGATCACCACTTCCTAAAATTCCCACCTGATTTCAACATTAGCTCTTCCTCAGTGACCTAGCTTGTACTTGTTCACCCTCGTGTGTGTGTGTGTGTGTGTGTGTATGTGTGTGTGTGTGTATGTGTGTGTGTATGTGTTTTCACCAGCATACTAAGCTTGTTCCCATTCATCCAGTACTAGGTCCTTACCCTGAATTCCTGAATCACTTCCCACACTCAACTCCTTGAGGATAGTGACAGAATGTTATTGGCAGGAGAACAATTTTCAGTAAGGGTTCCTTTGACATTTTTAGTCAAAGGACCCCTTATTAAAAGATTCTTTATAAACACAGAGGACTCTATATGAGTTGGTTTTTGGAACTTCCATATCCATCATTCATCAGCTCATAACCAACCATGACCAAAGTCCTAAGGATGACTGTTTTCTTTTGGGGATGATTCTTTCTCATATTCATTTGGGTTTCCCCCATTGCTGATAATGCTGTTAGCAACCATGTATCATGAGTTGCATGTTATAAAGGTGTTATAACCCATAGAACTAACACCATGGTTTTGAGACCATCCTTTAATTGTTGTCAAACTGTCTCACAAGTGATTTTAGGAAACACAACTCTTTAGCCTGCAGAGTAGGGTAGGGCCAGTGCATTTAATAATACCTGAAATTCATAAGGGAATAACCCCTACATTCCACTGGAGCAGGCAATTGCCTCGGGCATGAAGTTTTTATAAATTTCCTGTTGTGTTAGAGTCAATTCCAGTTTGTGAAATTGAGTCTCACAGAAGGAGGTCAATAATTGGTAGCACCTGACTGGGATAGAGAGATTCTGTCGTGAGTGTATGTGTGTGTGTGTGTGTGTGTGTGTGTGTGTGTGTGTCTGTGTGTGTGCAGGGAAAGGCAGCAGCTTATCATAGGAAAAAGTTTCTTGCCCAGAGTGAGACCATTTTTCTTAATCTTTTCTTATATGTTTGCCAGGTTTGATAGTTTAACAAAGAAAGACTCCCGGTAATCCGGCGCTTTGGGAGGCTGAGGTGAGTGGATTGCCTGAGCCCACGGGTTTGAGACCCACCTGGGCAACTTGGTGAGACCTCATCTCTACAATAAATCAAAAAATTAGCCGGGTGTGGTAGTGCGCACCTGTAGTTCCAGCTACATGGAAGGCTGAGGTGGAAGGATCGCTGGAGCCCAGCAGGTCGAGGCTGCGGTGGCTGGGAGCGGTCACTGCACTCCAGTCTGGGAGACAGAATGAGACTCCAACTCAAAATAAATAAATAAATAAAATAAAATAAAATAAAATAAAGACTCCACTGAGCGCTATATCATAAGGGAAAAGGTAAGTCTCATTTCTTTTCTTTTTTTTAGATTAGAAATATAGTTTATTTAGAAAGTAAATGAGAGAGAGAGAGAGAGAGAGAGAGAGAGAGAGAGAGAGAGGGAGAGAGAGAGAGATGGGATTCACCTCCCCAAGAGAGAGGAGGGGGCCAACGCTTAAGAAAACATGACCTGGCCATAACTCAAGGAGCACATGGCCACACCATAGCTTAGCAAGCCAATGGCTCATAAGTCTCATTTCTAATTCTCCTTTGCCACCAACTAATTTTGTGAACTTGAGTTAATAAATTAATTTAGTTACTTCATCTGTAAAATGGGAAAGTACTCACTTAACCACATGATCTCCTAGGGATTTGTTGCTCTATGATTACTCTCCCTGCCTTATATGCCTAAATAAATAACAACTCTAAGAAATCTCTCATTTGGCAACAAAGATACACATTTTTAGGGATATAGATGCATAAGTATTTATTCAAAATCTTTAGTTAACTACATTGTTATGTGTACATATTTGAAATGATATTTATAAAATAATATATTGACTTTTAAAATACTGTATTTTTCCACTCTCACTTTGTAAAGCAATGTTATGCCTCACCACTGTTATTTTGTGACTAATTCAACAGTTTTCCAGGCACATCATCGTCACTTCCTTCTAAGTTATTTGAGACCTAACACATTTTGAGTCCATGAACAATGCTGTCACTAGAAATGTTATCCCAAGTTACAAACGCCCATTTGCATCACATTTGGTCTTTTTTTTTTCATTTCCTGTAAATCTATATTTGTCATCACCATTATGTGTCACTTAGTGAATTGAATTTCTATTTGATCTTTAAACTGAATATTTTAAAAAATATCTAATATTTGCATTTAAGGGCTAATAACTTCAAGAATAACTACTAAATCAATGATAAATTTATTCTCTTCTTTTTTAAAATCAGTTCTGACAGATGATCTCCATACACATCCAAAACAGATAATAACTTAGAGCATATCACCCCTATGCATCTTCCACTAACAGGAGTTTTTTGTTCCAAATTCAGATATGGAGAGAGCACCAAAAGATGACTTCATAAGAATGCGTGCAAAAGGTGACTTCCTTTTTTCTGGGAAATAATTTTGAAGACAAATTGTTTACCTTATGCTTGGGCAAATCGGTACATATAAAGACATTAGTTCAAATTAATTCCAGAAACTTAAAAGTAGCATATGCTTTGTTTTTCTTTCTGCATTTATCCTTTGAACCCCAGGTCACATCATTCTATGTAGAAGATTTCTTTTTAAATTGTATTATTATTATTCTTTCTTTAAAAGGAAGCATCAGAAATTGATATTACCTGCCCAATCAAAAAGACTCACTCTAAACCACAGGAAAACTAAAAGCAAACCCTTTTAAAAGTAACTGTCTCACTGGTTTACTAGGCACAGCCCAACACTGACCATAAAGATAGAAAAAAGAAAAGTTCACTCAGCACTCTACACCTGCTATTTTCCCTCTGAATTCAGCTTTTCAACAACAACCTGATCCCTGCCTGCTTCCTTTGAATGTTGCCCTTTATGTGGAAGGAGAAAAAAATGCTGGTAACTTTTAATAGTTGCTGATTGTCGCAGCCTTTAATTTGCTCTCCTGGTCATGAGAAAATGTTTCCACTTTTAAGTGGCCCTTCCCAAGGTACTAGGGCATTCTCACCAGGACTTGACTATGAAAACTTATTCCAATTAGGCAGAAAATGAAAAGAAATCTGTCCTTCCATTTGGCTCAAAGTAAGAACAAGTATATATAGAAGAATCCCAGAAGAAAAAAAAAAAGCAAGAAAAATAAACTCAGCTTCCTACCACCAACACCACCACCCTTTTTTGTCCCCAACAAAAACCTACAGGCAAGCTGTTCTCAGTGGATGTTAAATATTCAAACTTCTAGGAGGGAAGCTTTATGAGTGATTAGAGCAAAAAAAGTGGAGCAAAGCTGTTGTGTTCTCCTTGACTCTGTAACAGGCAAAGTTATGTGTGTGACCGCTTGTCTAAATGTCTCCTTCACCCACCTCAGCTGGTGGGATGGGAAGAACAAAGAGGCTTTGGCCACAACAATAAAATAAGTCAGCTCTAAGGAAATTGGGAGTCACCTTTTTAGATCTCAACTAATGTCCATCTAAATGGACAGCTCAGACTGAGGTGAGAGCATCCTCAAGCAGCCAATCAGTGAGAAGCATTATTCTTAAGCTTTTGGAGTCATTAGGGGAAATCCCAGTGATGAATGTCCCCTCCTCTATCCTGGACACTGGTCACTTAACTTCACCAGGTCTCTGTTTCCTCTTTTGAAATTAAAAAAATAAAATAAAATAAAATAAAAAGGGTTTCTCAGTGTCCTTATTAGGAGCATTTTGAATAGAATTGTTTAAAAAGAGGATTAATATTGACTTGGTATTCAAAATGGCCAACTCCTCCCCTATACAAAAATCTGAAAATAATTCTGATAAAAAGAGCAATTCTGCTTATGAGCAAACCAGATGGATATACACCCCTTCATCAAGTCTGTTAGTTTTTGCATTGCTGCCTTGGAAGTTTTTCCCCAAGAAAACACATGGACATGAGACTTTTTGACTGAGTTAGGAATCTGTTTTTTAAAAAAGGCTCATCCACACTAACCCCCAGGACTGCCCAACATAATTGCCTGCTTCATTTTCTTCAGGATATTTTCACTGGCAGATTGACTACCCTTCTGGATAACTAAATATATCACTTATGGTCAACAAAGAGAAAACATTGAGGCTTCCTTGTGGAGAATTCAGACCAAAGATCACATTCTTGACCAAATTCTATGGATCCATGTAATAAATTGGGCCTAAGTGTGCTCTAAAGGGCTAGAATACTCATACTTGGAAAATTTCTCAGATTCTACTTGAATGCTTATTTGTAGAGCTGGTCATTAAAGCATAAGCAGAAAGAACATGGGAGGCCACTTATTAAGGGAGGCTTCCTGTTGCAGCGGGAAGTGGTGATTGAACATTTTAAAATCCCACACAATCCCACTTCCTCTAAGTAATTGTCATATTCCCCAAAGACATGATAATTAAAGTCCAATCTTGGAACTGACACAATTGGTGCTAGGGTGGATGTCCATTCCCCAAGATACTGTGGGAGTACATTGAAAAAACAGTCTCAGCAAATATGGTATTACTGACAATAGCTTGAACTGACTAAAACAAGCATTAGCATGGACTACACTATTTTCCATATGGACTTGGAGTTCTCAGCATGGGATGGAGTCCATGGATGAACTTCAGAGTGAACATACTAAACATTTTGTGGAAAAACAATATAGCTATCTGCACATGTGCATTTTAAAAGAAGGGCTTATAGCTTCTTTGATATTATCAAAAGAGTACCTGACAAAAACTGTTAAGTCATAAATATTAGTCTAGATCATAAGCACTGTACATTAAGTAATGTGCTATATAACATTATGACTTGTACATTAAATAATGTGTTATATAACCTCATGACTTGGTTTTACCAAGTCAGTCTTTGAAATGAATGATTTCTCTCCAAACCCTGACTCTGCCTAAGCTAACACCCATGTTAAATCTAGTTGAAACTTTAAGTGTGTATGAGATATTGATAAACAGATTTTCTTCTCCCAGTTAACTTTTTAAAATCTTTGTAATAATATAACTCAATCATTAATCAGAATAGGCTACATCTTTGAAAAAAACTTTTTAAGAAAAGAATCCTGATGGTAATTTGGTACCATTCTCACTAATTCTAATTTAACCCTAATCATCACTACGAATTGTAAACTATCTCATGTAGTGCCTGATCTTGCTTAGAATCAAAGCACTCTCAAATCTTGTATTATATGTGAAAAGAAAAAATTTTTAATGTGTGAATTACCTGTAAATACAGTCAAGGAGATCAAGTATATGATAAGATTTAAAGAAAACAGTAGATAATAAAACTTTAGCACTTTATTAGCATCATCACTTGATCATGTTTAATCCAATTTTAACTTCTCTGTCTCTGCATACTGATGTACCAAAGTTTTCATAGAAACCTCTCAAAAGAATTATTATTGTTTAATAACAGACATCTTTATTGAGCTATAATTCACGTCATAAAATTCACTATTTTTAAGTTTACGATGCAATGGTTTTCAGTATATAGACAAGGTTGTGCAACCACTACACCTGTCTAATTTTAGAACATTTTCATCACCCCAAAAGGAAACATCATATCCATTAGCAGTCGCTCCCCATGCCCTTCTTCTCCAGCCCCTGGCAACCACTAATCTACTTTCTGCATCTATCGATTTGCCTATTCTGAACATTTCATATAAATGGAATCATACAATATGTGGCCTTTGTGCCTGTCTCCTTTTACTTAGCATAGTGCTTTCAAGGTTCATCTATAACATTGCATTGATCAGTACTTCATTCTTAGTGACTGGCCCTTCTAAATTTTAAATGAGATTTTGTTTTAGCTATTACTGAGTATATAGAGTATCATCGGGATGTCTCTCAGATGCTGTTTTGCTGAACAGGTCCTGTGCCACAGTAAGAGGAAATGGCAGGGTGGCAGGCTGGTTCCAAAGGAACATCATGTGCATGTAGTATGCATGGGGACTATATAAAAGAGTCCAGAAAGGGCAATAAGCCATCAGATCTCCCCACAGAAGAGCAGAGTTCTGAAATCAGTCGGGTAAGAGAAAAATAGTAACGGTGGGAGACTTTTCCATCATCGAGACATGGTTTTGGTCCTTTAAGACTTTTACAAGGGAGGACCCAAAGAAACCCACATTTCCTTTTCTTTCTTTCCCTTTCTTTCTTTCTTTTTATTTTTTGTGTTGGAGTCTCACTGTCACGCAGGCTGAAGTGCATTCATGGCCACCACAGCCTCCACCTGCTGAGCTCAGACAATCCTGCCTCAACTTCTAAGTAGCTGGAACTACAGGCACGCACCACCACGCCTGGTTAATTTTTTGATTTATTGTAAAGATGAGGCCTCGCCAAATTGTCCAAGTTGTGCTCAAACCCCTGGACTCAGGCAGTCCTCTCACCTCTGCCTCCCAAAGTGCTGGGACTACAGGCATGAGCCACCCCACCCAGACTAAAAACTGAAATTTATTTTAAAAATTGTATATTTATTTTTACATGTTTAAACTTCAGTTACCTTCAAAGTATTCTCCGTTTTATGCAATACATCTATTGAGACACTTTTTACACTTCTCAAAACAGTTCCTGAACTTGTCAATTTTGGTGCCTTTTAGTGCTTCTGCCGCTTTTTGTTTCACCTCTTTCACATCAGTGAAACGTTTCCTTTTGAAGACTTTTTTTCATCTAGGAAAACAAACAAAAAAATGTCTCTCAGGGCAAGATTGGGTGAATAGGGAGGGTGGTCATACTGTTTTGGGGTCAAAAACTGCTGAACACTCAGAATAATTTGGGCAGATGCGCTCGTAAATCACCCATCATTAAATGGGCAAACATACTGAAAGAATCTAAAAAAAAAAAAAAGTCACTGAAGCCAAACACAACAATGCTAGCTGATAGGTTCCTAGAAGAACACTACTTACCTAGCAAAAGAAGCCTTTACTACAAGGAACTCATCCTCCAAAAGATAATTCTGAGGGGTTTGTTTGTTTGTTTGTTTTGGTTCTCCCCTAGTATTTCCTTTAAGCAAGTCGTCAAAAATTCTAGTGTTCAAATGTGTGCAGAGGACAGAAAAATGCTGAGAACCACCATTTCATCTAGTCTCATTTTCTCTACTTAACTACATGATAATTGCCTTGAACATACTGAATCTTTTTTTTTTTTTGTAAGAACAAAATGCTTTGGCTATGTGCGCTTTGCTTATCTGTTGGCAGAAGGTTCTTTGCTGGGTCATAACCACCGGTTGTTTATTTATCGTGGCTTGTACTTTCTTTCTCCATAGGCAGAGGTGGAAGGACAATCTGCACAGTGTGATGATGCCCCTGAAGCCATAAAAGGGTAAGACTGCATGTCATTACACCTTATCACAAAGAGATCTTTCCCCACATGCTTCTTTTTAAGACCACACCTCCGCCTTCTCCGCCTCATAATGCATCCACTGCTCGTAAGAGTCGCAACTCATTTACTTGAAGCCAGATGTGATTTTGACTGCAATAGCTTGATTCTTGCCTATTTTAAGCACAGTCCTAGAGCAGTGGCTCCCAAATGATCCATATGATCATGTAGAAGACATGCCAAAAACACGGATTTCCTTGGTTTGATTCCAATTAGATTGAGGTGGAGCCCAGAAATTATTCTCTTAAGTAAGCATAGTTGTCCTGTGTTGGTACAGGTGATCCATTAGAAGAGTGTGAGAAATACCGTCCTACTAGCTTCAATTTACAATCTGCCTCAGACACCATTTCAAATATGTCCCTCTTAAATGTTTATGTATTGCATAAAAACAAAGTTGGGGGGGCACAGACTTTTGATTTTTTGATAAGAAAATGGTGACAATAGAGAAGGGTCTAGAGAGATAAATCTTGTTTTAAAATAAGGGAATACATACAACTATGAGTTAAAATTGCCCACCTAAGTAAGTCTAAAGTATTCTTTTTTCATCAAAAGGCTATGTGTCCAATATATGACAGCAGTTACCAGTCAAAGGTTTTTGAGATTACTTCTCTCCCAGAAGTTTTCTCTAGTTAGGGGAGAGTAGTCAACTTTCTATTTTACTTTGGATTCTTTTTTTTTTTTTTTTTTTTGAGTCAGGGGGTCTTACTTTGTCACCCAGGCTGGAGTACAGTGGCACGATCTCAGCTCACCACAGCCTCTACATCCTGGGCTCCGTCAATCCTTCCATCTCATCCTCCCAAGTAGCTGGTTCTACAGGCACACGCCACCACACCTGGCTAACTTTATGTTTTTATGTTTTGTAGAGGCAAGATCTTGCTATGTTGCCCTGGCTGGTCTTGAACTCCTGGCTCAAAAGATTCCTCCCCACCCCCTGCCTCAGCCTCCCAAAGTGCTGGGATGACAGGTACGAGACACCATATCCAACTGGACTCTATTCTTGAGCATTTAGCACTAAATTCTATCTGCTCCCAAGATTCTAATTCCTAATTGAAATAATGGAATATATGAGTGCCCAAATATCATTTAAGGCTAGAGATTGGACTCAACACAGTTCAGTAAGTCCAAAGGAAAACATAAATCACGGGTCAAAGCTCACAGAGACAGAAACTAAGCAAGGAAACAGTTTTGGATCATGTAAATATATGGGAAAACAAAAAGCTAACAAAGGCAAAATTAGAGGAAAGCTCAACACTAGGAGAAACCTTAGATGTACAAAGTTATGGTTAGATAAGAGGAATAAATTCTGGTGTTTTGTTTACGCAGTAGGGTGACAGTGGTAACCTTAAGGCATTGTATATTACAAAATAGCTGGAAGGGAGACTTTCGATTATTCTCTTCATAAAGAAATGGTAAATGTATGATGTGATGGAAATGCTAAATACCCTGATTTGATCATTGTACAACATATATGTGTATCAAAACATCAAACTGTACTCCATAAATGTGTATAATTGAATATGTAAATTTTTTAAAAAAAGAAGAAAGCTCTGGTAAGTGGTCAGTAATCAGGTGATCACCTGCACAGAAGGCTGAAGTAGCCCAGTCTCAGAACAGATGGGGAGCATCAGATACAAAAGGAATCTGTTCTGAGGAAATCAACTGTCCTGATCCAAGCCTTCTTAGCTATCCTCTGCTGAGTTTGATGCCAGCATTTAACCTGGGAGTTAAATAGAAAGGAAGACATGTGAGTGGAAAATAACCGATTATTTCTTTAAGTTAGTACTTATAAATCCAGATATGGATAAGAAGGTGAGGATGATGTGGAAATGGGGGGAAACCATTCTAAAGGACTCCATTCAGGCATCACATCCTTGGGGAAGCAATCTCAGAATCCCCTGCTTGGAGTTGGAGCCCCTCTTGCTGCTCTCACAGACTCCTTTTCATTCACCTACCAGGGCATCTACCCACCATATGTCAAACTGTCCATCTCCCCATCCAGGCTGCAACCACTTTGAAAGCAAGCATGATGACTTATTCATCTTGATAAGACCTATCTATAGCAGTTTTGAGATATGGGCTTATCAAATATCAACAATTACCTTTATCTTATCAAGCCACAAGTTCCTTATAGACAGGAAATGCACCTTTATACTTCATAGGAACCATATTTCAGCTGATAAAGAAAACGAAACGTTTAATGGCCTTCATCCTGTCATAATTCATTCAGGTAGTATCTTGGAGACCTTAGCTATCTACAGACATGCCAAAGAACTCTTCTTTCTGACACTTGAAGCAGATTTCTCTTCCTCACTTTTTTGTAGAACATGCTTGCCTGAATTAGTGGCTAAGCTTGAAGAGTCTGGGTCTTTTTAAACACCCTACCCCGACCTCCACCCCCAGCTCAGTTTTCTATAATTTAGGGCCCTTGATTGTTGCTTAGAGACAATGTCACAGGATGAAGAACATGGACTGAAGAGACACACTACTAGAGTTGCAGCCCAGCTCCTCCTCTCATTGTCTGGTGACCTAGGACGAGTTACATAACTTGCCTGTGCCTCTGTTTTACTATCGGTAAAATAAGAAAAATAGGTGGTTGTGAGAATTGTTACAATACTAGTATTTTTTTTTCAGCACTTAAAATAGTGACTAACACATAATATGCTATATAAATTATTTTAAAATTAGCTGGTATATTTTGCTTTGCCAGATGTCAACTGATTATTATTTGATGAACAATTATAATACCCATAATATTAGAGGGGCCTTCCTCAAAACATTACTGTTTCCTTTATTTAGTTAGCCCCAATTTTTGGTAAAAGGACATTTAACTGTAAAAATAAGTATAGAAGCTTAAAATGGAGGAAAAAATAAGTTACATGTTAATATTCACTTTTGTGAAAATAAACTATCTTAAACTTCCTGAATTTATCATACAAAATTCCAGGGATTTATCTGAAGAAACTAAGATTGAGGAAAGTGTGTATCTTTTGTCCTAATCACCTCCTAAGAAGTTACTAAACCTGAGGTCATTATTACTATACAAGAAGAGAATCTCTTATACTTCTGGAAAATTTCAAAACATAGCCAACGTGTTTTCTGATCATTCCCACTTCCTGCAGTGGTGTTTAAAAACCATGCCAGCTTTCATAACTGCTGAGATTTACAGAGTGAAGGATCATTTGATAATCTTGCAAAATGGATAAGCAGAACTTCTCTTCCTTTTCTGACTACCACATATGCCAGCTTTTACAGAGAGCTAAAAAATAATATTCCAACCAGTCCCAAGCTGGCTCCGCACAGGAGTACACACTATTCCTCAGTTCTGTCTCCAGGGAAGCCTGGGAAATCCCTCTTTCCTCATGTTGTCTGCCAGATCTAGTTATTCCAGCCTGGAATCCCTTTACTAGAGAAAGAAAGACTTTTCTCTCCCACTGCTCAGATCTGGGCTAGCATCTCTGGTATGTAAATAATGAAAAGTGGGAAAGAATGGATCAATAAAAATATAATTTTCATTCACCTAAAATAACGAAGAACTGACATGTAACTGAAAAGTTACCATCGGAATATAGCCGAAGGAACTCAAATCACTATACGAAAAAGATACCTGCACACACATGTTTATTGCAGTATTTATTGTTCACAATAGCAAAAGCATGGAACCAACCATGCTGCCCATCAAAAGCAGATTGGATAAAAAAAAGTAGTTCATATACATGATGAACTATTACACAGCCATAATGAAGGGCAAAATTATGAACTTCTCAGCAACATGGATGGTCTTAGAGTCTATAATACTCAGTGATCTATCACAAAAACAAATAACTGAGTACCACATGTTCTCACTCATAAGAAGATCCTGAACAATTATCATAATACTATAAGAAAGGGATTGGCAGTTGTGGAAAACTGCCAGGGAGGGGGGTGCACATTTCCTCAGTAAGTGTACATGATCTCAAACCAGGTGAAGTGAGGACCAAAGTAAAATTTTTAAAAAAATAAAAAGTTAGCATTAATAACATTTCCAGAGCTGGCAGTTTTCAAATATATTTTTTAAATAAAATAAATTGTGGCTCTAAAAATCACATTTGAACATAACTTGATTTTTCAAAGACATGTGTGCTGTGCTTTGTGATTATACCCAGGAAGAGCAGTCATCGTTTAATCGGGTCAGAAAGTGTAGCCAATAGAGCTATAACTAAAAGGCTCACAGAGTCACTTCAAACTTCCTTTTTAAATAAATCTGTTTGTTTATTTGTTTATTCATTAATTAAATTTTATGTAACTCATTTTGATCTTTTTACATAATGTGTTTAACCCCAGTTTATGGGTAGTTAATAGGCATAGACAAGCCAGTAATTCCTCCTTTGTAAAACAGCAAAAATAACTGCTTTTTTTTTTTTTAGTCCAACCAGCTCCCACTATTAGACATATTGAGCACATTTGAGTCAAAGTCCTCTTCCTCAGAAACCCTGTTGTTACCATGGGAAAACTGTAAAAATGCTCAAATGTGGGCATGTTATAATTAGAACCAAACGTGGGCTTTATGGGACCTGTCATGATGTTTCTAGGAAGCTAGTTCTGCGTTGGCTTCCTAAGACATCCTTTTCCTACAATCATGACTCACTCCTCCTTCTCCTAACTCACCCCCACTTGTTCTGGGGTGGAAGAATGCCCAAATGCTCCAGAGACAGATGCGTAGGCGGATGTCCAGTCCACTAACAAGAACACACTTCTAGGCATTGTGGAAGTGGGACAAAGGATTTTGCTGAGCATATTCAGAGCCAACACTGTGATGGTTATATGTTTATCACACATGGAGAGATTCATTTCTTTGGCAACCAACCCTAGCCCACTCACTAATCCACCCAAACCCTCCCGTCCCTCCCTCCTTTCTTCCTTTCAGGAAAGCCGTGTGCAAGTTCTCCGCAAAAAGATGAATCTCTGCTCCTCGGGGGAATGTACGAGTCAGAAAAGCTTTTAAAAAGGAAAGAGGAGCCAAAGCCTTTGCATAAGTAGGCCAGCTGCACAGCCTCAAGGGGGAGGGGGGGTGAAATCTCCTTGCAGCGGGCCGTGGCCCCAAACCTCCTGGGCTGCCCTGCCACTTGTCTCCATTGTCTTCCCACAACCCCAAACAAGCCAGCCCACACCTCTGTGACTGCATTCGCTGTCATTTTCAGGAAAAGAGATGTTCCGAGTCCATTTTAGCATTTCTGTGAAATCACAGAACTAACTCATTGAATCACGAGACCGAAAGATGATCTAATCACTTTTATTTTTAAGAGGATGAAAATGCGATTAGGAGAGTTTCGCTGACCTGCCCAAGCTCACACAGCTCTGGAAACAGGGAAGCAGAACTAGAATCTGGATCTCTTCATCCCTACTCCTTTGCCTTTTCTTCACATGAGCTTGTAAAAGCAAACTCTACCATAGATACACTCCTTTCACCTTCAGTTCTCTGGTTGTACTTCCTTTAACACTTGCTTTTCTTTTGCTTGAGGTGATGTGTAACCAGTAAACAGCTGAGCTGAGGTTGATTATAAAGACCCATCTGTAGTACTTGATAAAAATAGAGATAGAGATTCCTAGGACTTTCCTCTGGAGATTCTAGGATAGGGCTCAGGAATTATTTAACCAGTTTCCCAAGTGAGTCTTCTGATCAAGTCAGTTTAGGAACAATGTGGTAGAGCAAAAAGTTGAGGGAAAAACAAAAGTTTGATGGGCAGAGCGTCCCATCAAGAATAGAGCAGGGGCCTGGAGAGGACCAGGAATTTTGCCTTCCAGCTGCTTTTTTTAGTGGGTTAACCACTAGACCACACTTCCTCTCTGGGAGAGGCAAGGAATTAAAATCAAAGGTTTACCACTGATTCATGCTGCCTGCTAATACTGCTTATTGCGCCATGCTGTGACCCTTAGCTCTCTGGCTTGGAAACAGATGTGGGGAGTAAGCAGCCTGAGGTACTGAGGGCTGGGGGAGGCGGGGTGAAGGCAGACAGCCAGGGAAAGAACTTCCTCTGCTGCTAAATTTCAGGCAGGAGTGGAAGTCAAGCTGAATTGTTACCATGCAGATCTGGAATCGTTTTTGCAATCGCCTAACTCCAATTCCAGGTTTGCGCATTCTGCAACAAGAACTGAAAACTTGGTAATTAATGCTCCTGACCTGACTTTTGCCTCTGCCCTCATCTGAATGCATATTATGAAGTTACACGTTTAGTTTGACAGTCATTTCATTAGGCAAGAAAGTTAGGTTACCCTCCTACTCACTCCCCACCCCCTCCCCCATGCACACTTTAAAAGGAAGTACAGAAAAGTTAAGCAATTTGACCAAGGTTACACTGATCTCAATATTTTGGTGGTTGGATTAAAAGTGCAAACTAGCTATTTTCAACTAAGCTTGCCAGACTCCCTTCAAGATATTCTTATCATCAGGCAACTGAAAAACACTTTGGGATTTATTTTCTCTCATATGACGAGTACTTCATGTGTTCTTAGACATGTAGCTTACCATGTTAATGTTTACCAAAAACACGTAGGTTTTGAGTGTTGAATATCGATTCTAGAAATAGCTTCTGTGACTTCTCTGCGAAACTAAAAGTTCCACAAAGGCGAGGCAGAAATTTTAGCCTCGGTTTTCACTAGGTACTGCAAATGTGGCAATGCTTAACAGCCAGAGGGTCTAGGAGCTGGATTTTAGGTCTGCAGGGACTAGGATTCCCAGATTTAGCAAAGAAAAAAACAGGATGCCCAATTAAGTTTGAACTTCAGGGTTTTTAAAATTTTATTTTATTTTAAAGAAGTGGGGTACAATTCAGGATTGGGTATACAAGTGGTCATCATACAGGTAAAGTTTGGGCCTCCCTTTGGTCCCCACTTTGCCTGGTTTGAGATCAGGTTCTCTTATTGATGTTATGTACCTGCTGTCCGTCCCTTCCCTGGCAGTTTCTCGCTACTGTCAATCCCCTTCTTATAGTATTATGGTAAATGTTCAGGGTCTGCTTATAAGTGAGAACTGTGGTACTCAGTTCTTTGTTTCTGTGATAAATCACTGAGTATCATAGGCTCTAAATCCATCCAAGTTGCTGCAAAGTTCATAATTTTGTTCTTCTTTATGGCTATGTAATAGTTCATTGTGTATATGTACCACATTTTTTTTTTTAATCCAGTCCAGTTTTGATGGGCAGCACAGTTGGTTTCGTGCTTTTGCTATTATAAATAGTGCTGCAATAAACACGTGTGTGCAGGTATCTTTTTTGTAAGGTGATTTAAGTTCCTCCAGGTATATTCCCAGAAGGGGGATTGAATTTTAGGTTTTAAAAATGTTAGTGTATGTCTCATACAATATTTGGGACACATTTATGCTACACAATCATTTGTTATTTATCTGAAATCCGAATTTAACTGGTTATCCTGTTGACTAACTTAGCAACCTTCACAAGGGTCCTTCCCATTAGTACTAGGGTCTTCAAAATAAAGATAATCAAAATGCAACCCCTTCTCTCCAGAAGATTTCCAGCATAGCTCCTGAGGAGAAAGCAGTCTGTCGCACAACAGTCTCACTAGATCTGTGATAAGTGGTGTAACAGAATATGCAAAGAGGTCTGGGATCACAAGGCATGGAGCAAACAAGCCAGACCAACCTAGTCATGAGGGTTTCATAAAGTTGACAGCATTTGAGCTTGGTCTAAAAGGATAAGAGTCTATTAAAAACAAAATTAAACGTATTAAATAAGTAAATAGGTCAATAACTTGCTCGAGGTCAAATTGAGAAAGTAAAGAATAAGAACTTCATCAGACAGAGGTATGGAAGCTTGAGAGAATATGATAAGTTCAGTGTAGCTGAAGCATCTGGTCTGTGTGTATCTGGCTTGGGGGCAGAGTTGATGGACACCAAGAGGTAAGATTTGAAGGTTTGATGCGGGTAGCCTTGTGAAGTGCCTTGATGCCATGCATATCTTGGCAGATAGGGGAGTCAGCTAGGGTTTTTCAGCTCAGTGGCAGGATCAGCTGTTTTTGAAAGATAATTCTAGTGGCAGATTGCAGTGGGTAGAAATTGTAGGCAGGGAGACTAATTAAGAGGTTATTGAAATAGCCCAGGCAAGAAAGGATGAACTTATTTCAACTAAGGCAGTGGTGGTGGAAATAGTGAGGGAAACAAAAATTGCAGAGACACTTAGGTGACAGAATCAACAAAACTTGGTGATTGATTGCATAAGGGCAATAAGATAGAAGATGGAGTTAGTATAGCGTACAACTCTAGACAAATAATAGGCATTGATCTTTAATTATCTATCTGTAGAATGCATTGATAATACTCTACTAACTTCATCAGGTTACTTTGAAAACCAGTTAAGATCATTTATGTGAAAATATTTTGTCAACTATAAAGAGCTATAAAAGTATACTGCTGTTCAACGTATATGCATCTATCTCAGTAGACACTGAACTCTTTCAGGGTGAGGATTGCGTTTCATTCATCTTGGGTACCCCCAGCACCTAGCATTTTGTCTTGAATATAGATAACCAACGTATGTTTAAAGCAACGAACCAAATTTGAAATTCTACCATACCAAACTAAAATAATAATCACAATTTTTCATCATATTGCTGGTGTGTATCCAGAAGTATATAATGAACCTGGATTGGTAAAAATGCCAACAAAATCAGAGCCTGGAGAAATGCCTACTTAGGGAATGCTGACACTGAAGAAATTCTCTTTTTCTTTGTTCACAGATACACCAAACACTGAGGGCCAACTTAGCCTCCCAGCTAGGTTTCCCCCTTACATACCTCCCATTATAAACGATTTCCAATCCCAAAGAAATGATCTGCTTAATCTGTTTTAGACATCATCTTGGTAGTGCCTGGTAAGTACCACTAGACGCTGAACTTAGTTTAGGAGAGGGATGCTCTGTCCTTTATCTCTGTATCCTTCTTTCTAGCGCTGTATCTACTCTATGGTTGGTGTCCAAAAAGAGTGTTACAACTGAAAGATGATCATTTGCAAATTGAGTACCACTCAAATTTTGAATAAATCTCTATTCTCAATCAAGCAAAAAATTTGTAACTGTGAATTTTATTGTGAAATATGGGACCACATTTTAAAATAATTTCATCAGATTTTTCTCCTCCCATGATAAATCCACCTCGTTCACTCTTTTT
Organism: Tarsius wallacei; assembly: GCA_963574415.1. Taxonomy (NCBI): domain Eukaryota; kingdom Metazoa; phylum Chordata; class Mammalia; order Primates; family Tarsiidae; genus Tarsius; species Tarsius wallacei. The sequence continues at coordinate 25,633 of CAUYQG010209242.1, forward strand.
CTATTCTCTCTTTCCTTTTCCTTGATGATTCTGCTTACTGTTTCTTAGACTATTCAGACTCTTAAGTATGACTTTTTTTTATACTTCTCTAACTTTTTTCACTCTGTTTATAATCAAAATAATATCCAAAAGACTGCCTATTATTATTATTAACTGTTGTTCATAGTTACCACTTATTGAGCACATGTCATGGATTAATTATTGCACTAGAAACGTTATTTAAATGATTTTATTTAAATTTTATTTTTTATTTTAAAATTTGTATTTATTTTTACTCTCAACTTTTTAAAAATTTTAAATTTGGGGGTACAGATGCATATTCATTATTAAACTTTAAACAGACCTATACAATAGCTCCTACTGTCTTCTTTTTACATAGAAGGGAACTGAGGCTTTAAAAATATTAAGTAAGTTATTCCAGGTTGAAGAGTTTGGACATGACAGAATTCAAGCCAGCTCTTACTGACTCCATAATCGTTTCCTGGCTGCTCAACCAATGATTCTCAACTCTAGCAAGCAACAAAGTTACCTAGAGAGTTTTGTAAACCATAGATTTCTGAGTCTCACCTCCAGAGTTTCTGATTCAGTAAAGTTGGATGGGACACAAGAATTCAAAGCTCTAACAAGTTCCCAGAAGATGCTGCTGATGATGATGCAGGGATCACACTTTAAGAACCAATAGATTAAACAACACTGCCTAATATTCAGCTCATTGCTGATCTCCAACTATATGACAGTCATCAACCTGAGCAGTGGGCACACAAAGATGGGTAAGGCCGTTGTTTCCGTGCTTAGGCATTTATGGTCTCATTGAGGTGACATATGCAAAAGTTGCCAATGCCAAGATAGAGTCACTTATGTCAAACTCAAAGTAAAGTAGAGCTGGTAGGTCATGAAGGAGGGATCTCACGCATGCATGTCTGAGATAAGTACTTTTACAAGAACTTTTTAAAAACCCACAAGAAATCCCTGCATGCCCTGCCCATATGGCTCATTGCAAAAACTTCCTCAAGACTGCAACCTTTCAGATAAGCTTCCCTCACCAGAACATTGCCTACCAATGGCTCTGTTCACCAATGAATTAACCCCAGCTCCTGCAACGGGTTCCTGCCCAATGAGGTTTGTTTTAAAACAGCTGATGTGGGCTTCTCCTCTTTGCTTTTATAAGTTTCCCCTCAAGGGTACCTGCATAATGAACATTTGTATACCTAACCCTAAATTGCATCCCACAACTTTAAAATAAAAAAAAATAAATAAAAGTTTCCCTTTACCCAACCTCTTTGGATACACCTAGAATTTGTCATAGCATGTGTATAACAGGATACAATCCCCTATTTATTCCTGATTTCTTTGGAGAGCCACTCTCTGTTTTGTGATTTTAGGTTGACACATATGAGTAAACAGAATATTAATAATACAAGTATAATAAGTTCTGTAATGCTATGTGCAAGGGTACTATGGAAACATTGAGTGGCAAGCCCCCAACCAGGTGGGAGGTAGCCAAAGAAGTCATATTAGACAAAAGTAATTCTTAAACTGAATCTTAAAGAAAGCCCGGGAGCTAGGAAAAGAAGAAGGAAAGGTACTTTTAGTAAAGGAAACATGTGCAAAAACACAAAGAAGCTACATTCTTGGCGTACTAAGAAAACTATACGTAGTTCAGTATGATTGGAGCATTAGCAATTGTAGAATGTTAAAGAAGGTCTTACATGGGACCCTGAGTTTGAATTTTATCCTTAAAGAAATATCATCTCTTTGTAGTATAGGGACTCCGGATGAGGGAATTAGAGTTACAGTAAGAAATGGGGAAATTAAGAGAGCATTACAGTATAATAACTATCTGTGAGAAGATCAATAAAAACTGGTGAACCTTTAGCCAAAGTAACCAGGATAAAAAAAGAAAGAAGACAAAAATTGCTAACATTAGGATTGAGAGAGGGTATTTCACTATGGATTCTATGGGTATTAAAAGGGAAATTAGGAACAATTAGAACAATTTTATGCCCATAAACTACTTAGATGGACTAAATATGTTCCTTGAAATATACATACACTAAAGCTCACTCAAGGAAAATATATAAACTGGATAGACCTATATTTATTAAAGAACTTAAATTTGTAATGAAAAGCCTTTTCACAAAGAAAACTCTAGGCCAAGATAACTTCACTGGGGAATTCTACCAAATACTTAAAAAAATAATAATAAAGTGATTCTACACAAAAAATAATAATAAAATGATTCTACACAAAATTGAAGATGAACTGCTTCTCAATTCATTCTATGAGGCCAACATTGCCTTGATATCAAAATGAGATAAAGGTATAAAGAAACTACTCCCAGCCGGGCTGGGTGACTCAGCCTGTAATCCCAGCACTTTGGAAAGCCAAGGTGAGTGGATTGCCTGAGCCTGCAGGTTCGAGACCCACCCGGGCAACTTGGCAAGACCTCATCTCTACAATTTAAAAAAAAAAAAATTAGCCGGGCATGGTAGCGCATGTCTGTAGTTCCGGCTACTTGGAAGGCTGAGGCGGAAGGATCGCCAGAGCCCAGCAGGTCGAGGCTGTGGTGGCCAGGAGTGTGCCACTGCACTCCAGTCTGGGCGACAGAGTGCGCCTCCAAATCAAAAAAAAAGAAACTACTCCCAATATTTCTCATGAAGGTTGATGCATGATTCATAAGAAAATTTTATAAAATCCAGGCATTAGGAAGAATCTTCAGGAAAAAAATTTTTTTTTAATGAATCAGTAAAGAAGATTTTATTAAATCAAGTCCAAGAACATATTTATAAGGATCTATTCCAGAAATGCAAGGCTGGTTTAATGTTTGAAAATCAATGTAATTAACCATATTAACATAATTTTTTAAAAGACCACCCCAATACATGTTTAAAAGCATTTGATAAACTCCAATATACATACCTAATAAAAACTCTCAGAAAACTAGAAACAGCACTCAGCAATATAATTAAATGAGCTATTCACACATTCAACAACACAAATGACTCTCAAAAGTACTATGCTGAGAAAAAGTAGCCAGAGAAGACAAACAGTACATACTCCATGATTCCATTTATCTAAAATTCTATAATATGCAAAGTAATCTACAGTGACAGAAATCAGAACAAGTGTTGCCTTGGAATGAGGAGGATGTGGGGAACGTTGAGAGAAGATTGCAAAGAACACAAGAAAACTTTAGGGCATAATAAAATATGCTTATTATCTTGATAATGGTTTCACAGGCATGTGCTTATTTCAAAATGTATCGAATGTAAAATTTAATGTTTATTTTGTCAAGTTTATTTTATTCCAGTTTATTTTGCGTCTGTTATACCTCAATATATTCATTTTTTAAAGAAAAGAACATAACCGTTTTGTTTTTTTCAGTATCCAGGACAGGAAAGAACTCTATTTTATTGTATTTTATTATGTATTTCAAGTAGTACACACTGTGTAGATATTATTGATAAAGAAGAATTTTTCTGTATTACAGATATAGCACATATATCACAGTGTCATGGTTTCTTCCCATAATAATCCTGAAGGAAAACTCAATACAAGTCAAAAGACTATGACTCTAGTTCTGACTCTGCCATTACCTCAGAATTGTTCACATCCCTCTAGGCCTAGTTTCTGCATTCCTAAAATGAAGGCATTGGTCTGGATGAAGGGGCATCACTTTATGCTGTGCTCAGAAGTAGAGAGGGAGGGTGGTAAGAGGAACTAAACTGGCAAAGCTACAGAAACCCTCCTCCTTCCACCCACCAGTGTGGTTCTGCTTCTACCAGTTTAGGTTGTACATTTGATCATAAGGCTTATTTTAAAGAAACGGTTTTCATGGATTTCTAAAGAAAATTTACAACTACTAGAGTAGATGACCCTAAAACCTTACGTGCCAGATCCTGTGATCCTAATTAGTAAAATTAAGTCTGCCAGGCATTCATTGTGGTTCTTCATAAGCAGGCTTTTTTTTTTTTTTTTTTGCAAAGCCAGTGTATAAAATATTAAAACACTCCCTGGAATCCTCCAGTAGTGTTCTACCCAAATCCTTCTGGTATTTTAGTTTGATCCAAACCGAAGTGGTGCTCTTCCCTGTGTTACACAACAGTATGCTCCTGAGGATTGATGGCCCATGCTCAAAAGGGCTGTGAGCCATGGGACAGACTTCATTTTTGGTGCCTCTGCGTGCAGAGTCCAGCTGCTGTCCCAGCAGCTCCTGCAGCCACATTTGCTTCTCTCCACTCTCATGGTGGTTCTCAAGGCCCCTGGAATTTTTCAGTGAGGCTAAGTAATTCAGAAAATCAGCCTTTAGACAGCCACACACCCAAATCTGCTGATTTGTGTGGGTGTCATGTTTTCCAAAAGACCCCATCTGCCTTGCAGCCTTCACAATCTTCCTACTGGTTTCTTTTCCCTCTAAGATATGTGTACATCTTGCCTGCGTTCTTTTTAATTCTCCTAATTGCAGTGACTTAGTTTGTTTTTCTAGTTCCCATATCCTTGCCCCACAAGCATGGAGAATTGGAAACATGGTATAGTGGCAAGAAAACCTAGATTCTACTCCTGGCTTTGCCATTCAGTTGTCTGTGTGACTTCGGGGATTCATGTTATTCTTCCAAACCTGGGTTTTCTCAACTTAAAATGAAAGGGTTAGATTAGTTTTGTTCTAAAGTGTATAGACTTACCATTGATGATATGGCAGATAACTTGATCGTCCATAACACATATTTAATATTATTTACTTTAATGCATATTTTAAAATATCATTATTATATCAAACCAGCTTAAAATTGGTATTTAGGTTTTTTAGGTAAATTTATTTAAAGTAAAATATTAAGCAAATTCAAGGAGTATCTGAAGATGGCAAAAATTAGAGAGATGGTACATAATAGTGGCCTGACTCCCATAAGGCCATATTATATGGGGACGGGGAGCAAAAACCCTGAAATTTATTTATTAAAAATTGTGTATCTATTCTTACATTTTTATACTTAAGTCACCATCAATGTACTCTCTGTCTGATGCAATACACCTATCAAGAAACTTTTTCTGCTGCTCAAAACAGTTTTTGACCTTGTCCATTTTGATGCCTTTTAGTGCTTCTGCCATTTGTTTTTCATCACTTCCACATCAGCAAAACATTTCTCTTCAAAGACTTTTTTTCATCTGAGCAAACAAAAAAAAGTCACTCAGGGTGAGATCTGGTGAATAGGGAAGGTGGGACATGGTGGGGGGGTCGTGCCATTTTTTATCAAAAACTATTAAACACTCACTATGGTGTGGGCAGGTACACAGTCATAGTGGAAGAGCCAGTCACCTGTTCGCCACAACTCAGGACATTTCTTCCACAAATTGTGAAGCAACCTTTTCAAAACTTCCAGATAAAAACTTTGGTTGATCGTTTGATCTGGAAGAACAAATCCCAAGTGTACTACAAGGGACGGCTCACCCTTCAAAAGATAATTCTGGGTTTTGGGGGTCACCCTTGTACACCATCTTTCAATTTTTCTTCGCGGTATTTCACAGGAAAACTACATCTCCCAGCCTTCTTGATGTTGAGTTGGAACCATGAGTCTGAGTTCTTGCAAGGAACTCTTGAGTACAAGTCATGTGTTACTCCTGAGAGAAGCCAGTGTGGACTCTCCATTGTTCTATTCTCTTGTCACAGTGACTTTGGAAGCTGTGACTTTATCATGATATGCATAGAGATCGGAAGCTTGAATCATCAGATGGATGAAAGTGTCCAACAGCCCAAATTAAACGTATGTGACTAAGAAACTTTTGTCGGCCTGGTGCAATGACTCATGCCTGTAATCCCAGCACTTTGGGAGGCCAAGGTGGATAGATTGCTTGAGCACAGGAAGTTCAAGACCAGCCTAAGCAACGTATTAATGCCTCAGCTCTATAAAAAAATTTAAAAAATTAGCTGGACATGGTGTTGCACACCTGTAGTCCCAGCTACTCAGGAGGATAAGGTGGAAGGATCTCCTGAGCTTAGAAGACTTAGGCTGCAGTGAGCCCTGATAGTGAGACTGTACTTCAGCCTGGGTGGCAGAGTGAGACCCCGACTTAAAACAAAACAAAACTAACCAAAACAGCACTCTTGTTATGTTCAACCGCAGAGATTTCTGAGTTTGTTATTGCAGTATGACTCATCTTATCTTGACTAATACAAAGCATGATGAGATAATCAGGCTCCATCTAGCTCTAAAATTCTGCATGTTCTTCTTTTGTCTTTTCCCTTCTTATTAAGTTTTAACCTATACTTTTTTTCTGGCCCTCTCACTTCAAAGGAGTTTCTTCTGAACTAATTTGCTTATGTTTTGCCCTTTCAACTGTCTCTGTTTTTAGAAGTGGCATTTATTTTAATGATGGCTGTAGTTCTGGGTAACTATACAGAACCCTCCTCACATCCAAAGAGGACATGGCAATTAGTGTTGCTGCCTGTTTGTGGTAACTTTCTGAATAGGCCTTGGTGACCATCAGCTCTTTTCAGGCCTCTCACACATAAATATAACACTTATGCAGAGCCTCATTCATGTCACCACTTCCAATGGCTTACGAGGCTGTTGCCCTGCTTGAGAAAGCTATTCTTATTGCCTTGTGTCATTCTAGTCAGTTTATTTCTATCATTGGCTTCCAGAATTCACAAGCTAGATGCATTGTTCGAATTTGTGCTATCAGAAGGTCATGTATCAACTCTGTAGTTTGAGCCGTTTTCAAGTTCCAAACAGCTAGAGGAACCTGTGTTCTACCATTATCATATAGCAAAACAGCCAAGCTGCATGATGGAAGTCATCATTTTAGTCCTTGGAAGCTGTTTACATTTAGAAACTTTATGTTGGTTTGAGTTGTCTGGTTTTGTCACTTAACGGCCATAGTTTTATTTTATTTTTTTTTCAAGAACTTGAATGAAAGGTCTGAGTTGAGTCATAGCCTCTTGGCTCTAATCACTACTATTGCTCTGTATACCTTCAATTTATTAAGATGGTGTGCCAAGTTTTTGTCTGCCTGTACTTTGAAGGATATTAACTTTTTTCGAAATTGTTATTCAGAGGGTACACATCCATGTTTGTTACATGGACATACTGTGTAGTGGTGGGGATTGGGTCTCAGATGGCCTGTTTTCCAGATAGTGAATGTTGTACCCCATAGGTAGTTTCTGAACCCTAACTCCCCTCTCTACCTCCCCCCTTATTGATAATATTAACTTTTTTTTTTGATTTGCTTCTCTAGTGCTTGATCAGTGTATTAAATGTGCAGGCAGTGCAACTGAGACACAGTGTTTAACAATGTAAGCTAATAGAAATATTTTTATTAAATGAGTATATAGTGGTTTCCTTACTCAAAATAGCGTAGAAACCTACATCTCTTAACACTCAATTCATACACCTCTTCAAATGGTCCAGGAAAGCAGTGGCTTTTATGCTATTGGCTTATGAAGGGACTGATTTTTTGGTTTGTTATTTATACCCTAGAAATTTCCAAAAATAATTTGAGAATTATCTTAGAACTATTAAAAGTAATTAGTCTTTTTTTTTTTTTTTTTTGAGTTGGAGTCTCACTCCGTCGCCCAGACTGGAGTGCAGTGGCTGCTCCCGGTCACTGCAGCCTCGACCTGCTGGGCTCAGGCAATCCTTCCGCCTCAGCCTTCCAAGTAGCTGGAACTACAGGCACGCGCTACCACGCCCGGCTAGCTTTTTGATTTATTGTAGAGATGAGGTCTCTCTAAGTTGCCCAGGCGGGTCTCGAACCCACGGGGGCCCAGGCAATCCACTCACCTCAGCCTCCCAAAGCATGGGATTACAGGCTGAGCCACTGAGCCCGGCTAGTAATTAGTCATTAAAAACATCGTATGTGTGACACTATTGAAATCTGTTGGTAACCACAAAACCATGGAATTATACAAAGGTGAAAATGGAAGAAAACAAGGAGCTGTATGACCGAGCTTTTTTAAACAGATACAGATGAGGAACTGAGACCCAAAGGGTAATTTGATTTTTTTATAGCTGTCACTGTTAAGTTGTGTTCTTTCCCTACTTTGTATCAGTTGCAAAGAAAGAAGGTCCAATTTGGAAAGGCAGTCAAGTTTTTTAATTGGCCAAAGGATGAAGAAAGGGAGCTTGTGCTGTGAAACCCCCTTCCCCCCAGCAGTGGAGGTATGAGAATTTTAAAGAGTTGGGTGCAGGATGGGGAAGTTATGTAAGCATGAAAATGGAGTTCTGGACACGCAGGCACAGTTCACAAACATACTTCTGTATATGCTGCATGTACACAACTGGTAGAGATTTTCCTACAGGGGTGGGATTTTTAGCATTATAATGACATGTTTAATAAGCTTAAGGTCACTGGGGGTCGCAGGCACTGGTCCTTGCTGGCCTGTTCCAGTCAAAACCAGCCTGGAGAGGGTCTGGACTTCCCCTGGTATCTAACAGGCTTCCAAGCAGCTGCGTCTGTAGAGAAGGAAACTAGGGAAGATTTATTAGCTTTTCTTTACAGACTAAAAAAAAGAAAGAAAGAAAGAAAATCTGTTAAAGTTTTTGCACTATCCGTTCAGGGCTCTCCTGGTGACACAACGACTTTACTAAGATACAATTCATATACCATATAATTCACTCATTTTAAGTATGAAGTCAATGGTTTTTTAAAGTATATTCAAAAAGTTGTGCAATCATCATTACCATCAATTTTGGAAGGTTTTTGTCATTCCAAAAAGAAACCCATACCCACTGGCAACCACTTCCCTTTTCCTCTGCCCCCAACTTCCCTAGCTCCAGGCAACTACTAATCTATTTGCTGTCTCTAAGATTGCTCATTCTGGACCCTTCATTTAAGTTGAATCATGCAATGTGTGGTCTTTTGTGACTGGATTCTTTCCCTTAGTAAATGTTTTTGAGGTTCACCCATGTTGTGGCATGTATCAGCGCTGTATTCTTTTTAAATTATTGAATAATATTCCATTGTGTGGATACATCACATTTTGTTTATCCATTGGTCCTTTGATGAACATGTGGGTTGTTTTTACCTTTTGGCTGTTATGAACAATGACGCTTTGAACATTTGTTTATGAGTTTTTGTGTGAGCTTAAGTTTTCATTTATCTTGGGGATGTACCTAGGAATGGAATTGTTGGACCACATAGTAACCGTATGTTACCTCGTGAGGAATTGCTAGACTGTTTTGCAGAGCATCTATGCCATTTTATGTTCCTACCAGCAGTGTAAGAGGGTTTCAGTTTCTCCATATCTTCACCAACACTTGTTATTATCTGCCTTTTTTATTATAGCAATCTTAGGGGGTGTGAAGTTATAGCTCATGGTAGTTATTATTTATATTTTCCTGATGGCTCACGATGTTGAGCATCATTTTATGTGTTTATTACCATTTGTATATCCTCTTTGAAGAAATATCTGCTTAGATCACTTACCATTTTTAAATTGGTTTATCTTTTTACTATTGAAGGTGTAAGAGACCTTTATATATTCTAGATACAAGCCTCTTATCAGATATATAATATGTAAATAATTTCTCCTATTCAGTGGATTGTCTTTATTTTGTTAACAGTATCCCTCAAAGTACAAAAAGTTTTAATTTTACTGAAGTCCCATTTGTCTATTTGTTTTCTTTTGTGGTTTGTGCTTTTGGCGTTAGATCTAACAATCCATAGCCTAATTGAAGGTCATGTCAACTTTTGCCTATGTTTTCTTCTATAAGGTTTCTACTTTTATTTTTTACATTTAATTATCTGTTTTATTTCTTACATTTAGTTTTTGATCCATGTTAACTTGTGTATATTGTATGAAGTAGGGGTCCAACATCATCTTTTCACATGTAATATCTGAATCTTTTGGCATAATAATGTGGGTTTTTTTCCTTGTTTTTATTCACATGATGAATCACATTAATTGATTTTCATATGCTATACCAACCTTGCTTCCCTGTTATAAATTCAATTTGAAGTCAGACGTGGTGGTTCATGCCTGTAATCCAAGCACTTTGGGAGGCCAAAGAGGGAGAATCATTTGAGCCAAGGAGTTTGAGATGAGCCTAGGTAACACAGTGAGACCTCATCTCTACAAAAAAAAATCAAAATTATCCAGGCATGGTGGCATGTGCCTGTAGTCACAGCTACTTGGGAGGCTGAGGCAGGAGGATTGTTTAAGCCCAGGAAATCGAGGGTGCAGTGAGCCTTGATTGTGCCACTGCACTCCAGCCTAAATGACAGGGTGAGAACTCCGACTCAAAAATAAATACTATTAATTTAAATTGGTCATAGTGTAGAATTTTATAAGCTGCTGAGTTTGTTTGCTAATGTTTTTTCCTAGAGATGCTGAATTTATAAGAGATATTAGTCTACAGTTTTCTTTTCCTACAATGCCTTTCTCTAGTTTTGATAGCAGAACTCATAGAATTAGTTGATATTTTATTTTTAAAATATGAAAATACCAGAAAAATTCAGATAGTAGGAAAGACTGAAAGTAGGAAAGCATAAATCTCCTACCCTGTCCCAAGTTCGCTATGTGTATGTGGATGTGAATACTCATATATGCATTTTATTCACAATTGACTTGTATGTATATATACATGTATATGTTAATTTAGAAGTTTGTGGTTAATGAATGAAAGTGATTACCTTAGGTCACATGATATAAAATTAACACAATCAGCTTCTGATTCTTGGTTTTCTGATTCCCAAACCAACGATTCTCACAGGTTCAGGGATCAACACATTCTGTAGAAATTTTCCAGCCCCCTGTGACGCATTCAAGCAAGGCTCCAAAAAATAAACTGAATAAACTTAGGCATCTGATGATGAATATTGGATTGTCAAACTTGCTGTTAACTCGAACATCAATAATATACTATAATAAGCAATACCAAATGCTTTTTAATCTTAATAAATTTCTCAGAATAGTCAAACTCACTTAATAATATAAATAAATATGTTGCAAGCCAAATTTTTAGCATTTCATCATAGGTTATTGTATTGATAGAGTGACATGAGTTGCTGTAGCAGATGATTCCAAAAGAGCTCCCTGTGCCCAAAGCTGAAAGAATTTGAGCAAAAATAAGATAATAATAGATTATAACCCAAAGTATGAAATAAATAGCTATGCATCTATAGTAATATAAATGATGGAATAATAAATGGAGGAGAGGAGACAAATCTTCCATGAAGAAAAATGTCAATTTATTCCACATTCTATCATCAAGGAGATGGAACATAACTCTCCGCTTCTAAATGTGGGCTGCACATCATGACTTTATTCCAAAGATATAGTATGGAGGGTGAGGGAGAGAGTAACTTTCACTGGAGAAACCCAACAAACATGACCTCATTCAGGTGATTAAGGTAAACATTAGCAATAATAAGTCATGTTGATAGTATGTCCCCTTAATATAATATGATAAAAAGGGCATTTTGCCTCTGTGGTCTTCCTCCTGAAAATATATAACCCCAGTCCATCTAATTGTAAGAAAGCCATAAGAAAAATTCAGATAGAGGGACATTTGTGTATCGCATGAACAGTACTCCAAAACTGTCATGGTCATCATCAAACAAGGAAAGTCTGAGGACCTATCACAACAAGAGAAGCCTAAGGTAACATGATAACCAAATATAATATGGTATCCTGGTGAGGTCCTAAAACAGAAAAAGGACATTGGTATCTGAATAAAGTATGAACTTTAATTGATACTCTGTATCAATATCAGTTTATTAATTGCAATAAATGTACCATACTAGTGTAAGATTAATAATAGGGAAAACTGGATTCAGGGAATATGTGAACTCTGTACTATCCTCTCAATTTTAATGTAACTCTAAAACTGTTTTTAAAAATAAAGGTTTTTTTTGTTTGTTTTAGAAAACCTCACTGGATGGAATGAACAGTGAGTTTAGCATAGCTGAAGAAAGATTTACTTATCTAGAAAAAAGCTATGTACTCAGAATTTAGCTCAGAGATACCAAGAGAGGTTAAGAGACACTGAAGATACAGCAAGGAGCTCCAACACATGTCTCACTGAAGTTCCCAAAGGAAACCAAAGAGGGAATAAATGCGTGGTGAAAGTGAAAGAAAAGTTTGAGAATTGCATATAATTTATGAAAGATATCATTCCTTAGCCCAGGAAGTCCAACAAATATCAAGTAGAAAAAACAACCACACATCAAGACATATTGCAGGCAAGAGGGAATCTTAAAAGGAGCCAGAGGAAAAAAGTCTAATTGCCTACAAAGCAATATGACTTAGACTAAAAACCAACTTCTCAATCAGAATATAGTACAACAATATCTCAAAATTCCATGTGTGAGATATCAATGGTTCAACCCATATATTCCTGCACCAAATCTGCTCCAGTTTCTTTCACCTTCTCTCTTCATATATTAAGTAGAAAGATGAGCCTGTCTGCTTATGTGATAAAAGTCCAGGTCCCCAGTTTGCTATGAGGAAGCACTTAGACAAGAACACTGTATGGGTTAGGGTACGTTGAGCTGCTAAACCAAATAAGAGCAAACATTTCAGCAATGGGAAGTTTAGTGGGTTTTTTGTCTTTTAAATGTAATGATCAAAGATAGGGTTCCAGTTCTTCAAGTTATTTTCCTCTGTGAGGCAATTTAGGGACTAAGGCTTCATTCACTTTGTGGCCCTGGCATCCTCTAGACCCTCATTGTCAACTGCATTCACCAAGAAATAGGAGAAAGAGACTGTAGAGAAAGCACATCCACTTCTTAAAAGCCTTGGAATGTATTGCCTCCACTTACATATTTTGGACAAGAATCAATCACGTGGTCACAATGAATTGTAAGGAAGATTGGGAAATGAGGAAACAGTTTTTAAACTGCTAGCAGAGTTTTTTGCTAACATACTCACAAATAATCAAAGAACAATTTATTTCTATCACATATTCAGATTTTGAGAGAAAAATTCTCTAATTCTCCTGGAGCACAACTAGGCTAAGTAACATTCAATTTACTTAACAAATTACTTTCAACTCAGTCTGCAGCAAGAAAATTTATATAACCTCACTGCATTCAAAGCTCTCTAAACAGTAGACAGGTAGGGGCATGACTGAAAGCAAAATAATCTCTCCCAAAACAAAAAGTTTCCCCTGAAGACTAATTTCTGCCTCTTACTTTATAAGCCAAAACTGAATTCAACTTCAAAATAGTAACACTCCATATTCAAAAATTTCAAATTCAGTCTTTATTGATTGTCTCCCTGTTATAATTTCATGGTAAAGCCTTTAGGAATTCTTTTTCATGTGTCACGTGATGACTCACACAATACATTTGACAAACCAGGCTGTCAGCAAACATTTACAGAATTGAACTGATTTGATGGCAAGGATCTTCTTAGCAGGTATTTTTAACATAGGGAACAAACCTAGAACAGTGACTTGCAGAAATCTTATTCCTTGTATCCAGTTCATAATGAAAGAGAACAGCTCTGGGAAAAAGCTGTCAGTTTTTCCTAGCAAGCTGGGGCAGGGTGCATGTGTACATAAAGAGGGTTGCCTGAACTAACCATGGCCTAACTTCTGCTGAAAAGTAATGGCTGAACAGGTCTTGGATTCAAACCAACAAGTTAACCCAAGCTATTTGCATTAGAAGTTCACTTTTGTTATCCTGTTGTGTTAAGTAGGGTAAGTAGGTGTGTCTTCCCACCAATACCTATGAGTTGTATTGACTGCTTTTCATAAGCTCATAGTCCATAAGTACCACCAGGCTTTTTGGCTTCCCTGGGTTGATATACTTGTTCTTCAAAACTCCTGTATCTGAGGCCTCCATCATTTATTTAACATAGCCTCAACTTTTAATAAATAGAAACATTTGGGCAATTAGGTTCTCCTGGGACTCACATCTCGTTTTTTCAAAAATTTTAAAATGCAGATCAGTAGCTATAACATTTTCAGCCTACAACACATTCTCTACATACCAGTTAGTTTTTTTTAAAGAAGTTAATCTAAACCCTATAGCTAAAACAATTCATGATGCTTCCATATAAATCCACTGCATGAAGGAAAATAATTTTTTAAAAATTACAACAAACTGGGAATAGAAGGGAATTGCCTAACATGATAAAGAAATTCTATTTAAAAGACATGAAGCTTAATACTTAGTGGCAAAACAATAGAACCATCCCCAGTCTACCCAGAAACAAGATACAGATGCCTGCTATTCCTGATTTTATTCAACATCTTACTGGCCTATCTATACAGTACAATAAAACAAGACAGTATTCGCGACCCGCCTGGGCAACTTGGTGAGACCTCATCGCTACAATAAATCAAAAAATTAGCCGGGCGTGGTAGCACGCGCCTGTAGTTCCAGCTACTTGGAAGGCTGAGGCGGAAGGATCGCCTGAGCCCAGCAGGTCGAGGCTGCGGTGGCCGGGAGCGGCCACTGCACTCCAGTCTGGGTGACAGAGTGAGACTCCAACTCAAAAAAAAAAACAAAAAAAACAAAAAACAAGACAGTAAATGAGAAATAAAAGAATACAAAGGCTGGGTATGGTGGCTCACTCCTGTAATTCCAGTACTCTGGGAGGACAAGGTGGGAGGATAGCTTGAGTCCAGAAGTTTGAACCAGCTTAGGTGATTTTTTTTTTTAATTAGCTGAATGTGGAGTGTGCACCTATAGTCCCAGCTACTCAGGAGACTGAGACAGGAGGATTGCTTGATCCCAGGAGTTCACAGCTGCAATGAGCTGTGATTGTGTCACTGCATTCCAGTCTGGGCAACAGAGTGAGACCACAACTAAACAAACAAACAAAAAATGATATGAAAGGAAGAAACTATATCTGACAAAGACCTAACATCTAGGATCTACAAGGAACTCAAATGTGCTGAGAGGAAAAAACAAACAGCCCCATTAAAAAGTGGGCAGAAGACATGAATAGACACTTCTCAAAAGAAGAGATAGGGGCAGCCAACAGACACATGAAAAAGTACTCAGCCTCTCATCAACAGAGAAATGCAAATCAAAACCACATTGAGATACCACCTGACCCCAGCAAGAATGGCCATCATTAATGAAACAAACAAAAACAGATGCTGGTGAGGATGTGGAGAAAAAGGAACACTTCTACACTGCTGGTGGGAATGCACACTAGTGCAACCTCTTTGGAAGACAGTGTGGCAATTTCTGAAAGAACTAGAAATTAACCTTCCAAATGACCCAGCAATTTCCCCTATTGGGAATATACCTAGAGGAACTCAAGTCATTCTACAAAAAAGATACCTGCATATGTATGTTTGTTGCAGTTCTGTTCACAGTAGCAAAAACATGAAACCAATCATGCTGCCCATTGAAGCTGGACTGGATAAAAAAATGTGGTACATATACACAATGGAATATTATGCCGTCACATAGAAAGACAAACATATGAACTTCACAGCAACTTGGATGGATTTAGAGTCGATCATACTCAGTGATCTATCACAGAAACAAAGAACAGAGTACCATATGTTCTCACTAATAAGCGAACCTTGAACAATTATCACAATACTATAAGAAAGGAATTGGCAGTAGTGGGAAACTGCCAGGGGAGGGGGCGTGGGATTGGCAGTTGAGGGAAACTGCTAGGGGACGGAGGGGCACACCTCATCAACAAGGGTACCTGCATAATCAATGTTTGTATACCTAACCCTGAATTTTACCCCACATCTTTAAAATAAAAATAAAAAAAGAAAGGAAGAAGCAAAATTGTTGCTAAAAGTTTCTAGGTAAAGAATACACAATATAAAAAAAATAAGTAGGCCAGGTTTGGTGGCTCAGCCTGTAAGCACAGCACTTTGGGAGGCCGAGGTGAGTGGTTGCCTGAGCCTGCGGGTTCGAGGCCAGCCCGGGAAACTTGGCAAGACCTTGTCTCTACTATAAAATAAAAAAGTAGCCGGGCATGGTAGCGCACGCCTGTAGTTCCAGCTACTTGAAAGGCTGAGGCAGAAGCATCGCTGGAGCCCAGCAGGTCAACGTTAGGATAGATGTGAGTGTGCCACTGCAGCCATAAGCTTTGCATATTTTTTATGTATCACAGAAACAAAGAACTGAGTACCACTCATAAGTGGACCCTAAACATTTACCATAATACTAAAGAAGGGGATTGGCAATAGCAGGACACTGGCAGGGAAGAGAGGGGGAGCACATAACAGTAATAAGGGTACCTGATCTCAAACCAGGCAAAGTGGGGACCAAAGGGAGGCCCAAATTTTACCTGTATGATGACCACTTGTATACCTAATCCTGAACTGTACCCCGTATCTTTAAAATAAAAAAGAGCTACATAGAAAACCAGACAAGGCTATGCAATGACTAGGCAATTCACAGAGGAAAGCAAAATGTGATTTTTAAAAATGTCATCTACAACAGTAACAAAAGAAATGCAAATTAAAACTACCCATTTCATCTTCATAAGACCGATAAGCATTTTAAAATTTGATAATTTGAGGGATGTATGAAGATGGGGAAAACAGGAGCTCTCATCTGTGCTGGCAGGAGGGGAAATTTGTACAACTATTGTCATAGGCATATCTGATAAAACTGAAGAAACAATTTTGAACCAGCTATTTCACTTCTAGTTATATATTCTAGAAAAAAATTCACATGTGTACTAAAAAAGGTATACAAAGGTGTTAATGACAGTACTGCTTATGTGAGCAAAAATAAATTGGAATAAAAATCATATGTTATCTTTGGGGAATAAAAAAATAAGGTATGTAATTGAATACTACACTGTAATTTTTTAATGAACCTAATTTTTATGTATGAACATGCATAACACTAAAAGTTATAAGCTTGAGCAAAATGTGTACTAAATGTGGCAGTGGAAATATAAATATCTAGTAGAATTTCATATAATCTTTTCATGTACAAAAAATTATAATTTAAAAATAATAACAAATTACTATTGTACACAACATTAATCAGAACATGCTGAATCTGGGAATTTCCTAAATGATTTCCTTCCTGTGAATTAGTCAGTGGACAGGAGCCACAACAATTAGCAACTAATTGATTAATAAATTACTTTACTCAGTTTCTACTATCTTTTTTTTGTGTTCGTCATTAGGATGTGTCACAGACAAAAATAAATTTGCTAAATATTGAAGTGATAAAACAACTCTTGTTTCTAAATGGTAAAATGGTCACACACACCCCCCCCGCCCCGCTTTGGACATGTTATAAAGAACCCTAAATGAAGACAACCAGAAAATTTTCTAGGTTTCAGGCCAACTCACTGCCACTAATGAGTCCTAAGAATCTGAGACAATTGCATTTCCTCTTTGACCCTCTGTGTCATCCTCTATGTAATGAACTTTTGAACTAGGGAATTCCTATGAATTCTAAAACCAGTAACTCAGTGAACTACAATTTGACTTGAGATTCAAAAAGTAAACCCAGATTCAAGCATCCCAAACATGAGTAAAAACAAACAAAAAATTTAAATTGATACACTAAAAATTTATTAAGAAGAAAACATCTACTAATTAAATTAACAAAATGGATGATTAAATTGAGAATTTAAGCCTCATTATCAACACAAAGCATAATCTATTGATTGCCTGATTTTTGAAGGTCATTAGTAGGTTAGCAACTGAAGTTAGAATATTTGCAAACATACAATGTTCAAAACCCAGGCTCCTTTTGAAGTCAGCGACTGCTACAGGAAAAATAAACATAGCTTTGATTTAACTTCAAGATGCATCTATAACAACTGGTTACCCCAAATCCTTCTATTTTTCTCTCCCAATAGCAAAATGCAAAAGTTTTCAATACATCTGTAATTACAGTAAACAGAGACAATAATCTCTAAAGTTGCAGCCTTCTATTTGGTGTTTCTAACCTATGGGCTGTCTATAAAGAGCTACATTAAAGGAGTCCATCTGGGAAGTGGAATCAAATACCAGATCTCAGGTGTTTGAGAGGGAATACAAAGTTTGGGTCTTTTTTTTTTTCCCCTCTCATTTTCTTTTCAGTTTTAAATGAAAATGGTTTTTATATGAGTCATTTTCTAGTTTATATATGGAAAACTTGGAAATCTGTTTGAGATTACATTGTAAATAATGTTAAAGGGATAAAGTTTTCAAATTCAAAATAACAATTGGATGAGAGAGCAAGCCAGCTTGGATAACACCTGGATGACATTTTCAATTCCTCTCACCTCCTTGCAGCCCCTGCCCCCCACCAAAGACAAGAACATCTAGTGTAATCCAATCGTCTGTGATATATGACCCATGAATACAAATATGCTCAAAAGTCATTATTCTTTCTGCATTTATACTTACTTCATTCATCTTTTTTGTTTCTTGTTTAGTGGTTTTTCTCCCTCCTTCCTGTCTTGGGTTAGATGACATAGTTTTTCTATGGTGACGTGGGAGCCATCAGTTATATTCCTGTTCTTCTATCAGTTTCCCTGAACAAATGTACTAAGCTGCATATTTTTCTTAAAGTAATTTTCTTTTTTAAATAGAGATAAGATCTTGCTGTATTGCCCAGACTGGTCTTGAACTGCTGGCCTCAAGCAATCCTCCTGCCTCAACCTCCCAAAGTGCTAGAATGACAGGTATGAGCCACCACTCATTGCTCAAAGTCTAAATTATTTAGTATATCTCTCCTGCCAAACAAGACAATGACTCTGGAACACTTGAACATTTCCCATCCTCTGTCAAGTTACTGCTGTCTGGCATTTGTTTCTTATCTTTAAACATAAGATATTATTAGTAGTAGTAGTCAGATTGTTGTTTTAAATTTACTATCATAATTTAACTTCTGTGCTTACTCTTGTTTATTACCTCTCTCCTGTCCCCTGTGGGTATATACTTGTCTTTATGATGCCACTGCTTTCTTGAAAAGAGAGCCTAAAATGACTTTAGTTTACCATCACCCTTGATTAACGATTTACCTGGGAATAGGATTGTGGGTTGTCAGTTATTTTCTCCTCAGGACTTTGAAGATGTTTATTTCATTGTCTTCTGAAATCTATGATTGGATGAGAAGTCTACTGGCCATCTAATTTTCTGGATAGGTAAACTTTCTTAGGGATCAGGCAGTCTTTGAGATTTTTCCTTTTATCCTTGATATTCTGCAGTTTTCACTCTGAGGTGGATTTATTTTGCTTAAGTTACTTCAAACTTGAAATGCACTTTCTATCAAAGAACTTTTGTCTCTCTTCAACTCAGGAAAATTTTCAATTTCCCTTCAAATGTTGCCTCTACAAGAATGCCTTTAATCTCATCTTCTATACAACCTGAATTCTCTAAATCTAATCTCCATGTACTTTCAGAGCATATAACTTTGGGCAAGCTCCTTTAACATTCTGAGGCCCAGATAATATGAGAAAATTTCTAAGACATATGTCTCCAAATTTACAAGATAGATTGCCCAGAAACATAACTTTACCAAGATTTATAGCAAGGTGCATCATAGCAAAATTAACAGAGAAACAGGTATCAAAAAAAGTCTAAAAAATTCCTTTCATGCTATTCCTAGAAACATGGGAACCATAAAATGTTTTATTAAAGGAAACTTCATCTTTCAAAAGATAAACGTGAGACTGAAAGATTAAGAATGATTTCATTTCAAGCTACTCTCAGATTAGGAACTAAACTCCAAATTTTCAGAATATCAGTACAGTATTCTTAATCCTATTTCATAGTCTTTCCAAAAACATTAGAAATATCTTAACTATCACATCAAAATCCATGCTCAGATCATTTTCTAATTCAACAACAGGGGGTCTTAAATATTAGGAGGCAGTAGGGAGCCATTGAATCGGGTCATTATTTTGTTAAGCCCTGGCCCAGCCTTAGCTTTGGCCCCTCCCCTCCCCTGGGGAGGTGAATCTCCTCTTTCTCTCTCTAATTTACTTTCTAAACAATCTATATTTTCCAATCAAGAAAGAAAGAAAGAAAGAAAATCGCTGGACTAAAGAGGGACTGACAAACCCTGCAATATGGACAAATTATCCCTCCAACATTGAGCCATACCCAAGCAGCCAAAAAAGAGTAAATCACTTAAAAAAACAAAACAAAACAAAACAAAACCTCCTGGAAATATTGTGAATTAAAAGACCTGGTCAGCTGAGGAACTGAATATTTGTTCACTGAATAAGCAAATCCACACTAATTTTCTATGTGTGGCTGCAAAAATGAAGTTTCTGCCAATATCTTAAGAAATGAATTTAAAAGCTAATTGGTAGAAATTGATTTAACTAGAAGAGTTCTTCTGTGGGCTAAAGGGTTTCTAATCATAAATACCAGAGAAAATTGATGGCTGATTAAGAGGAAAAAAAAAAAAAGGTAAATCAGGAATGGAGGTAATTAACCAGACCAGAAAAACTAAGCCAGGAATATGGTTGTCCTTTGAAAAAAAGAGAGATAAGTGGAGATGAATAAAAGTCACGCACTACTTTAATCCATCAACTGATGGGTCATTTCAGTATCCCAGTTAGCGTCATACGCCCAGCACTAGACTGGAGCTATCATGGTAAAAAAGGCAAAAAAAAAAAAAAAAAAAGGTATTAGCAGCTGAACTAATATATACAAAGCATTGTGTGTTTTTTGTTTGTTTGTTTTTTATTTATTTTGTTTTGTTTTTAACCCATCCATAGCAAAATTAAAAGGAGAGCTTGCATGAAGGAAGAGATCCCATTTTGTCAGCTCTGGGTGAAACAAAGCACTCTGTGACTGGACTTTGCCTATGAGTATAGAAAAAAGCAATTGTAAGTCAAACAAATACAGATCTTCAACCTGGTTAAGGAGCCCAGAAAGGAAAGAAAGGACATTTCTTAGCTGATTCTGGAAAGAGTCATCAAATGTAAATCAAGAAACATGAATATGTGAAAGTGGAGTGGAAAAATAGCTTCAATCTTGCTAAAGAGATGTAAGATTGTCAGTGTTTCTGCAGTAGTAAAGAAAGCTTGAGGCTTATAGAGAAAGAAATGTATTTGAAACAATCATTAGGGGATGGAGTTAGACAGGTAATCGAGGAAGAACAAATAACAGAGTTGATGTACGATGACCGAGGAGAAACATAAGTCTTTTGTGAAACATTTGGGTTTAATTATGAGTCTTTCTTTAGCAGCTCTCTGTGGTTAAGAGCAGCAGACAAAAGAGGTGCCTTTCTGGGCTGGAGAATCTGATTAACAAGACCAGAAAAGTCAAGCAGGCTGAAAGTTGGTAACATTAAGTCCTTGGTGAAGAGAGAGTCAAATGTATGTGGCCAGGGGAAAAGAACTATCAAGACTGACAATTAAAACTCAGTGAAGGGGTAAATGGGCAGAATTAATGGTCCTGGGGCAAGAGAAACTAAGCAAAAAGTAGGGCTAACTCCAAAGAGAAAGTGGCCAGTGGTGTCAATTATATTATTCCAAGGGATCTAGAAAACTCAAGTCATACCTGGTAGAATCAATATACACAGATCTGATCGAAAATAGGGAACCCCAACAGGAGTGACTAGACCACAGTAACACATAGTTGTACTTCCGGATTTAAATAACAACTCAGGCTACAGTGCCTTATGTGCTGAGCAGGGTCTAATCCAAAAGGGAAAAAACTGACAAGGAATCAGCTCTTCAGTCAGAGGATCAGGGATCAGGTCAATGCTTATATCCCAGCACAGAATGGAGCACAAATCAGAAACAAAGACAGAAGTCAGCCATAAAGACTGGGTATCCACAATGGGGCCTTGGAGAAAATGTCAAACTGGGAGGGTTTATTTAAGGCATTTTAAGCCATAGACCATTTATCACCTCCATCATGAATGCTAGAGAATACAAATGTTCTTCTGACTCTTAATATACTCAGGCTTTGTCCTATTCTGCTCAGGTTGAACAGAGTTGGCCTCAGGTTGTAGGGCTTCAGTGCATCTAGCTCAGCGGTTCTCAAGAGGGCCAACTTTGTCCCCCAGGTGACATTTGACAGTTTATGAAAACATGTTGATCATCATGACAGGTGGATGTAGGGGAGCTACTGGCATCTAGAGATTAAGAGGCCAGGGATGCCGCTAAACATGCTACAATGCATGGGTCGGCCCTCCAAAATAAAGAATGATCTAGTGCAATATATGAATAATGTGTAGGTTGAGAAACTCTTTTTGATGGGTCTGGCAGGTACAGGAACCAATGGTCAAGTGAGGAAATTGCTATTACATGTGAGTGCTCATTCATTTACTCAACCGCCCCTTTAGCAAACACTGCATTTATTATGTGCCAGAGGCTGTACTGGACACTGGAGAGACAATGATGGTTAAGAAATGGTCCCAAGCCAGGCTCGGTGGCTCAGCCCGTAATCCTGTGCTTTGGGAGGCTGAGGTGAGTGGATTGCCTGAG